>JACXGM010017482.1:0-12452 GCA_016801145.1 Umbra pygmaea | reverse complement strand
GAGAATCAGTGGGAAATTGTGAAGAGGAAGTTGAGAGACCCAAGACCCAACACTCTGGATGAGCTTAAGGCCGCTATCGAAGCATCCTGGGCCTCCGTCACACCTCAGCAGTGCCACAGGCTGATTGCCTCCATGCCACGCCGCATTGAAGCATTCATTTTTGCAAAAGGATTCCCGACCAAGTATTGAGTGGATAACTGAACATAATTATTTGAAGGTTGACTTCTTCTTTTTTTTGTATTACAAACACTTCTTTTATTGGTCAGATCAAATATGCTAATTCTTTGAGATAGGAATTTTGGGTTTTCATGAGCTGTATGCCAAAATCATCAGTATTTAAACAATAAATGACCTGAAATATTTCAGTTGGTGTGCAATGAATCTAAAATATATGAAAGTTTAATTTTTATCGTTACATTATGGAAAATAATGAACTTTATCACAATATGCTAATTTCTTGAGAAGGACCTGTATGGTACACGTTTAACCAAAACACATATTTGGTTACATATTTTTTGCAGTTCTCGAAAAAGTTACACAGTGCAGGTCAGTGACGCTGCCATTGATGCTCAAAAGCGGAGGAGGGAAATGATGCGGGCCGCCGTTTACAAATAAAGGGGCCGCATGGCTGTGACAATCATGCGCTCTGATTGGCCGGCCAGGCCAAATGGCCCACATCTGCCCAAAGTCCGTCGCTGGTGCAGGTTTAAATATAGGATGTTGAACGAACAACGGTTTGCATGTGTAGCAATATAATATTAATTGGCATTAATATATAAAATGTGGGCATGGCTGGTTGTAGCTATAGGATGGGTTTCTATCTTACTAATAAATATCAATACATTAAGTAGGTAATGACTGTATGAGTGGGTCCTGTATGGGCATTAGACAATAAAGGATGAATTACAATCATTATAGCAACCGGCATCAATTAGAAAAAGCTGTTTATAAAAGCGGAACTATGTCGTCCATTGAAGATAATGATTATTTTCAAATTAAAATATGGAATATTTCTATGGGGGTTAATTGGGGTGCTAATCTTATTCTTGGGGGCAATAGATCTGTCTCGGCCCAACCTGCCACAGCCCCTGCAGGCCCGCCACGTTGGTTGAATTCCACACAAGATGCAGAATAGTCAACTAGTTAATCTGCCCAATAATATGATAAAAGGCGACCACTGAGTATAGGGCGCAGGTGGGTGCCCCACATAAGGCACGCCTTATATGCGCTAAAATATGGTAACCAATTTACGAAAATACATATTGTTATTTTGTCCATAATATTTATTCACTACTAGGTAGACTATTGTCCATATTTTGTATTATTTAAGTTTGTTTTCAACCTCTGGCTTTAATATACTAGTTTCTAACTAGTTTTTGTAGTTTTCAAAAAAGTTACAGGTTTAAAGTAATTTAGTTTTTGTATTTTAGGGTTCTGATCCATAGGGTTTGTATCCAATGTGATACATCATTGCAGAATCACTTTTATATTTCAGATTTGGATGGCTAATGCAAATTATTTAATGTAATTTGTCTCAGTTTTACTGTTGGCCTAATTAATTCCTTTTGCATTTTTAGAGCAGTATAGTGTATCTACACTATATTTTACCTCCATCATGCATTCACTTCAATTAAAAGTGCAAATATCAGCAATATAGCAACCCTATTTATTCCAGCAAATTATGAGACAAAGCAGTGCGCAGAAACTATATTGAGCCAGGCAAATATGCCTAATTATTATGCCGGCAATGACTGGGTCCTGTAGGTAAAGCAATGGAATGATGAAATAATACGACACAGATGGATGATGGTTTTATGGAGCACATTATTTGGGATCCATTTCCAAGATCGATGGCAGGTGGTGTCATGATGTGAGAGGCAATAATGAGCACCATATAGGACATCCCAAGAGACAAGGCATTTGCTAGGGCAAAGGGATTCCATTTCAGATGTGTACTCATTCAAAGCCACACTGATCTTACAAGGAACTACTTGGGGGGCAATCATTACAACTGCTCTTGCCCCCTTCACCTCTGTACAAAGTGACCAAACTTTCATTGTATTGAATAGCACCAGATCTAAGTTACTATTTTTCCATATAAAAACCAATTCCAGTTCTTTACCCCTGTCTAAAGGTCACTTGAGGCATCTAAGGAATACATTTCTTTCTTGCTGGAAGAAACCACAGAGCCATATTGATTGCTGAATATAGAGCTGCCATTATATTTGCCCTCATCCGCAGAACTCAATAATTTCTTACTGATAATTAAAACTGCTTACATGACTCATGGTTCTAATGATGCAGGTGAGAGAGTGGCACCAGCTGATCTGTCATTGGGGTCCTTGATTACATACACAAAGTGAACAGTCTGATCGATAGTTATATCATTCTTTAATAAAGATCAATGAAAGATTATCCACTGATTTTCATCTGATTCAATGAAACACAATTAAAGACCAAGATTACATTTATCTTGTGCACTGTTTGGCATTAGCTCCTCAGGGCTTAAAGCAATTACAAGTCTAATGTAATTTTCTTCCTAGTTAATTTCAGAAAAAGCAGCTTGTTCATTCAGTTGTTATCTCCTCTCGCTAATGTGGGTGTATGCAAACATGTGGAAAAATGTGGGGCCAGTTATGAGTAACTTTGCTTGGTTTAAAAAAAATCTCTCTTCATCTCCCTACCATTTTACCATGTATGGTGTAGGATCTGTCAATGCCAGTTATCAACCTGTACTTATGACATTCCAGAAATACAGATCAACAGTTTTGATTTGATTTTAACGTTATTGTCCAGTCTGTTCGTCACAGAGATGACATTTATGACAGATACATTCACAGTAACTGCTTACTGGGAAAAAAAAACATAACATACAGTATTATTTTAGAAGTTTATTTTTCAGAAGGTTCTGAATGTGCTGTCAACATCAGAAATGTATACCTCATGTTTCTTCGACCTCATGATTCTCATTTGCTCTGACATGTACTGTGAGCTGTAAGGTCTTATATAGACAGGTGTGTGCCTTTCCTAATCAAGTCCAATCAGTGTAATTAAACACAGCAGGACTCCAATGAAGGAGTAGAACCATCTCAAGGAGGATCAACTGCAAGATGCTATCCTATCAATATGGGCCAACATTTCAAAAAAATGCTTTCAGCATTAAGTAGAATTAAGGCAGATCTGAAGGCAAAAGGGGGTCAAACACAGTATTAGTATGGTGTTCCTAATAATCCTTTAGGTGAGTGTATATTATGTCACGTAGGATGGCAGCTCTCTTCTCGCACCGTTTGCTAGGCAGTAATTGGGAACACCTGGTGGCTCAATCGGTTATCCAATGATGGCTACATTTGCAGCCTCCGAAGGCCATGTAGGCTGCATCCTTCGAAGTCTGCGGCCTTCTAAGGATGCAGCCTTCACATTGAGACACAGCTATCAACTCTGACCTACAGACTTTTACCTCCCATCTTAACAAGGTGACCAAAACCACTTTCTTTCACCTCTGAAAAATTGCAAAAGTTAGACCATTCATAACCTAGAAAGATGCAGAGAATCTAATTCACACATGCATTACAGCTAGATTGGACTACTGCAATGCCCTCCTTACAGGTCTCCCAAAATCAAATATGCACACTCACACAGTAAATCAACATATACAGCTCCAGTATTCCAAACATCTCCTCTCCTTTACAGGAGTTGACACTCACAATAACACGCACTGCCCGTTCCGGAACACTGGGATTAAATAGGCATCTTGATTAGTCATTACACGCTGGTGTGGGTGTTTAACCAGTGCATCATTCATGGGTAATGAGTAACCAAGTTCCTACCATTCTTCCAGTCCCCAGAGGTTGGTGCAATAACCTCTTGACATTCAGTATCCCGCCCGCAGGAAATCTCCCCCCACAAATAATTTTTTTTGTTGTTGAAATTTCTGGATTATATATACACAGAAGGCTAAGACACTCAGGAATGTAGCAAATGTCTCAATTTTACAGTAGCTATAACAAAAATAATAATTTCTCCTTATAATGGCCCTCATTTATGAAACGTGCATACGACCTAAAACAGGCATATGACGTGCGTACGCCGATTCCTACGCAAAGCAGGGGATTTATCAATTTGAACGTGATTGTAGGCTGCGATAAAATCTCACGTCTGGTCTGACTTTGTGTACGCAAATTCTCTAGTGTGACTAGCGGTGTTCATGGTATAACCACCCGGTTCACTGAATTGTTGAACCAGCAATCATTGATGAATGTGTCTGCATCGCAACTACCCCATATTGTAAATTACATTCCAGAATTACTAATTAATTATATACAGCACATTGTTATTAAGTGTTTTATTTTCCCTTTCACTTTGGGGTGGCCTAGAACATCAGGGCTGAAATTAGGCAAACAACAATTTCAATCAAATAATATAAATATATATGTGTTATTTAAACAAGCGCTTTGGCAGTCCTGTGGTCGAAGTGATGGCAGATCTGGAGGACCTTAATGCGCGCTCTCTACATTGGGACCTTTCAGCGGGAGATCAGGGACCGGTCTGGTATATCACAGCCAACAATAGTCGAAGTATGCCAGCAGTTTTGGCTGCTATGAAGTCCCTTTCTGGTATATTCAAACTATGATTAAAAGACAATTTTATGAGATTGCTGGGTTTCCAATTGGGGCGAATCGTGCAATTGATTGTACTGCGTCTGTAGCCACCATCCATGCATGATTACGCATTTATCAATTGCAAAAACTTTAATTCAATCAACGTTCAGATCATATGTGATGCCAGGATGATTGTTCTGAATAGGGTAGCCGGTGGCCGGGTGGGACACGCAACTCTATTTTTTAAACTGCAGTGTTGGAACAAGGCTTTTTTTGTGAAACGGATGGATGTGATTCCTCTAGGAGACAAAGGTTATGCCCTGACTGAGTACCTTATAACACTGCTTGCAAATCCCCAAACAAGCAGGAGCGCAGGTTCAACAGTGCGCACACACGCACACTAACCACAGTGGAGTGATCGGTTTGCTCAAGGGCAGGTGGCTCTGTCTTGGGTAAGCGGGGTGGGGTGGGGGGATTGCTATACACACCAGAGCAGGCCTGCAACATAATTATAGCATGCATGATTCTCCACGATATTGCGCAGGAGAACGGTGCCCTTCAATGAAGATCAGTGGCCACAACAGCCACCATTGGGCTCTACGAAGGAGACAGGATCTTATTCTGAGCTTCTAATATAGTAAGTGGTATTTTGGGTAAGAAAGCAAGGGTGAAGTCAGCTAAAATGGGCCACTTTTTGGTAAAGGGCTTATAATACCATCAAATAAGCTTTGCATGAGATCTAATGTAATTTTTATGCTCTGCCTGCCTAGGAAACTCAGACCAATCAAAACTCTTGTTACAAGTCTACAAGTGTTAAAGCAACAATGCAAGATCAGTGATTTGCTGTAAAGATATTAAAATATATGACGGTACAACATTATTTTGCCCATTTTATCTGATGGCCCAATTTAGCTGACTTCACCCTACTTAAAAAATACAACGTGGAAGGTTTAGTGAAAATAATTAATTCATTTGAAATGCATTTCAGGTTCTCGTTAATAGTTTTCAATGACTGTAGCAGTAACCGCAGTCAACACCGCAGTTTCCTTTAACAATTGGCCTGCACCGGAGACCTGAGCGTGTCTTTTTATTTCAGAGAAATTCCTTTTCTTTGCCGGATTTCGCTTATCCATGTGGTAAATTCGAAGGGCGAGGCCTCTAATCCGTGCATAAATGTGGGCGTGATATTTAAATTACGATGGATTTCAACCGTCTGATTTATCAACACCCGTTCATTCGTATGCTGGAATTGGAGTGATACGAATGTTTTGTAAATCACACGAGTCTCGTCGTAAGATGATTTCTACGCTCAGATCTACACTGGTTTCTACGCACGTTTGATAAATGAGGGCCAATGTGAGCCACATGCCTCAAATTAAATGGAATGTCAAATTAGAAACAAGGCCAACACCCTCATTTTTTGGGTTACATATAAATGTCTTATATGTCCTTAAAGCTTAGAATCTTATAGGTACATTGTTATTTGATGGTATTTCATTGTAAATTCAATCACAAATATTATTGAATTACGTATTTGCTACAACATGAATATAGCCTAGAAAAAATAGGTTAATCAGTGAAAATTTGGGAATATGATCAAATCTAGGGGCCCTATTTTACACCCAGCGCAATTGACTTTTTACAGCAGTGGTCCTCAAACCCTTCCATGGAGGGCCTAGTGTATGAAGGTTTTTGGTCTTTCCCTTCAATTAGTGCATAATTAGGACCTAGACTGCCAGGTGAGGGGAGATCCTAACCAATTAGCAATTAGTGAGCTACTCCATCAGGTTTGTACAAGGTAAAAGCAAAAACCAGCATACACTAGGCCCTCCATGGAAGGGTTTGAGGACCACTGTTTTACAGCAACGCATGTATCATTCCTATCTTGCACCCGACGCATAGGGAACTTTTCCCTCCACAGACGTGTGTCGGTAAATGGGAATTAACTTGCGTTCGTTTCGGCGGTTCAGCGAAAAGAAAAGCATTCCCTGGTGCTATCTTGCAGTTCCCGAAAACAATTCTGCCACAGACCAGGAAAAACCTAGTTAAAAGTCAGTGGCGTGTTATTCTGATGCTATTTGCTCCTATCATCTACACCAGAGCTGCCCAACCCTGTTCCTGGAGATCTACTGTCCAGAAGGTTTTCCCTCCAACCCCATTTGTGGGGAAACGTCTTTAGCATTAATTTAGCTAATTATTTGAATCAGGTGTGCTAAATTATGGTTGAAAAGAAAACCTACAGGATGGTAGATCACCAGGAACAGGGTTGGGTAGCCCTGATCTACACAGACGCTGTGCAAACGCTTTGCTCCTATCATCTATTCTACACAGACGCTATTGCAACACGTACATTATTACAAGGAAAAATATTAACACACCAGGGAAATCATTGTGGTGTCCGAAGATGTGAAAAATAGGCATATATCTAGTGTAGCCTACACATTTACCCAAATTATTCAGAATGAATTATTCACACTGATAAATATCAACCGCAAGGGAACACATTAAATCAACATACAAGTCATATGCCATGCTAATAGTAAAATCACTGATGTCTTTGCGAATTACCCTGGCTCGAGCCACGACTCATCTATACTGGCAAACTCTGCCATTCCTGCCATCTTTAATGGAAAACCACCCTTGGATGAATGGCTGTGAAGGGAACAACAGCTATACGTTAAAGACATGGCTGGTGATTACACCGTTTATGATGCCAGCAATAGTCATGCACAGGATGATTACATTCACCGACTGGATTTGGAAGTAGTAAATGATTGTATTTATGGTTATTTCATACATACATTTACATTTAATGTAATTTAATACATTTAGTCATTTTTACATAATAAACAAAAACGATAGGGATGATTTCTATCAAGCGTGCCTCTGATTGACTGCTCCATTAAGGTTTGAAAAGACACAGTCAAATCTGATTTGTTTATTTGCCCTTGTTTAATTCCAAAATAGATTGGAAGGAAAGTATTAAAAACAGTTTTACTGAAATAACCTATATTTGGCAAATGTCCACAGTATAATAACTGAATAACGGTGTTGGTGCTCAATACATTAATTTTCAACCCACATAAACTGTTCTTTCGATTAAAGGATCACATTCTTTTTAGTCCTGTCCTAATGTGTATAACATTTTGATTGGTCAAAAAGACAACACCGGCATTGCCATACACAGAGGAGGGAGAAGGAACCGCATATGACAAACATAGATGTTATTTTGAGATCAGCTAAAATTAAAGCAGGGGAGGGACAAATATGACAAGCAAACATTTGAATATGAGACTTAAATGGGAAAATTGAGCGTTCGGACCAGTGACTATACTTTTTTTACTGGCCCCGGGCCATTGTGCTGAATTATGCCCCCCCCCCACCAGCACCCCCCTGATAAAAGATGTTCCCGCGGCTATGCGTATATGTCCGATTGATTCATGTGATTTTCAGCAAACTACGGTACATTTGGTTGGCTACGTCATCTTTAAAAAATCAACAAGAAACATCTCATGTGTATTTGAATCAATAACAGTGCATTCTATGCTACACGCATCATGAAAAGGTTGACAAATACAAAATGCTGCGTCGCGCAACAGCTGGCAGGAGGTTCTGAGTTGCGCAATGCATTAACCGGCAGGAGACGTAACGTTTTGCCACGCAGCATCCGTCACAAATGGGTTAAAGGGAATGTGAGATGATGATCTCATTTGTTTATTGGACGTTACGCCCAAACCACACCTATGACTAATGTAGTTATACATGTTTGAGATTTGCGTTGGGCGCAATAATAATTTATCCCGCCGGTAAAATGGCAACAGCGCTTGGGACCCTCCCACAATGTCATTTGCATTTCGCGTTTGATACTTACTGTTAAAATAGGGCCCTAGATACCTCAGTGAAACTGTGAAAATAATTACATAATGAAGTGTAGGTGAATATCTCTATGAAGATGCAGCCCCAGATCTTACAGGTGAACCTTAAAAGAGTCAACCCTCACTATTCGACACTCCAAATAAATATGTACTATAAGCATGGGAGAAACCTTCACATTAACAGCTCTCACATGAAATTAGGGGAATGCAATCACCTTATTACACGCATAGTTTGTTGAACTATTTGTATTTTTATTTGTTTTGACAAAAAAATTGGAAATTGATTATTCACAAAATATACATTAGATGATACTCTAGGATGTATTTTCATTGAATTGATCACTGTTTAGGTACTGTGTGATTATAATTACGATATACAATTTAAGTGCTTCCTCTAAACACACTGAGAAATAGGATATCCGTGAGGATTTCCGTGAGTGCAGATGACGACTTAAAAACACAATGTTGTTTGTTACCCATTTTTATCCCGCGAAGTGAAACTGTACTTTGATGTACTGTAGGTAGTTATACAGTATAACTTTTCACAAAGTCCATTCAGTAATGCATTTTGGCAAATAGAGTAGGATACTGTAAATCCTTCATCAATGGTACAGTAAAAAGACAAACCAATTAGGAGCATTGTTTTTTGTGGTCTAGCACTACCCAGCGATGAGTATAGACCATTTATTGGCAACTAAATGCACCGATTGGTGCTGCGATACGAGAGGCACCACTTTATTGTATCTACGTCTGTATGTCCACAAATTATAGAAACAGTATATGATTATAGGAAACATGAGTTCTTTATTTCCTCATTCATTGCAGAGATTTGGCCTCTGATGAACTCTGGGAGCCAGCACCCAAGAAGACACACCATCAACTTTGAACAATGTGTTTGCAACACGGTAGGTTGGTACATCTTGGCACATGTTGGCACAATTGTTTTTTGTTATTGCATTTGACAATTTGTGTAAATATTTGTGATCAAAACAACTGTGTTAGGTAACAATATTATGTTTTTATAGTTATTTCTATGAATATTCTCCACTTGGGCACATGTTGGCACAATTGTTTTTTGGTATTGCATTTGACACTTTGTGTAAATAGTTGGGATTATAAGAATTTTGTTAGGTAATTTATCATGTTTTTATAGTTATTTATATGAAAATCCTTCACTTGGACACTTGAGGACACCTGGGCACATGTTGGTACAATCTTGAGGGACACTTGGTGTTTTCATAAAAAATAGTATATAGCTCCTTGGTTGTTGACTCTATCATTCAAAAACTTTTGATATATGTTGTGTTTCCAGGACCCTATCTCAATATATGGCTTTGTAGTTGTATTTCAAAGAGGATGTAGAAAAAATAAAAACAGAAAATAATTATACATTTTCTTTAATTCATCTTGTGCTATATTCACTGTGTACATTTATTCTAAATACATTTTTGATTTCCAAAGAATTCAAAGTCTTTCCTTCTCAAAAATATCAACCATATGTTTCTCCTTCCTTCAGGTCCAGTGTAACAAGAGGTTAAATTTGTGAAATTCTGCCAAAAAAACATACCCAATCAGAGCCCAATCCTTAAAAGGTTAAACGCAGATCTGCCAAACTTACACTGCATGAAAAGTGGGATTTTCGTCCCCGTAAACGCCCGGAAATCTCCCTAATTTTCGGCAGTTAACGGCAATTTACAGCCTGTGAACGTCGCGTTCGTCTGTGCCACATATTGACGGAAACGAACCATGACGTATGTGGAGAGCTCGCGGAGGGCCATAATGGCTCTAATTTGCATATGAATAGCAGCAAAATTGTGCCTGGACAGAATTTCCTCACTCAGAGCTAATGGCTCTACTTAGCATATGAATAGAAGCGAAACCGCGCCTGGCCAGAATGTCTGGCCTGGCTTGAATTTCCCCACTCAGTATTGGATGAAACCACGACTTTTAAACAAGAAAAATCACTCATGATTGGTTGGCAGATCTGTCACTATTGGTCATCCTGGGTCATTATAAATGTAAATCCCAATAATAAAATTCATATATATATATATTCATATATATTTATTAATATGATAAGCTATATATATACAATATAATAGCATATGTCATCGTTATCCTATGGACTATACCATTATTACCATCAAGGACATGAATGAATATATTGAGGAAAGGAAAATTATTAAGTTTATTCAAAGAGCTTTATTATCACAAACACAACTATGTACAAAGCATAGGAGATCTGCCTACACAACAAATGGGAAGCTCAGGAAACAGAGCCCAAAATCCTACAGCACAGCGAAGTGTCTGTCTTCCGACTCAGAGCTGTAGGTAACTAGCGGCATTCTGTCTGAATTCGGGTCATTTCAGGTCTGTGGTGCGTTGCCCTGTACTCCAGAATCACTGTAAAAAAAATCAATAAACACAATCAGCACTGCACGATGCCCTGCATATGGACACAACACATCTATTAATGCATCTGAAAAATAGTCTAATAGTCTAACCCTCTTTCTTCTCGATCGACTCCGAGCTGAACTCTTCGCTTCCGCCGCAATAAAAGTTAATTACATACAAACAAACAAAAAAATGCACGGTTAAGCTTGGTATACCTATATTAACGTACCTATTTCCTTACACAGAAGAATGAAAGCATGTTCTTTAAATCTTACCCTTGCTCCGGTTCGTAGCGCCTAAAATTTGTCTCCAATTTGTGAAGACAACGTACTGCTTCCTGTAAATTACAAGACCAAAAAAATACACCTTTATAAAACATCACACTGGATCTGCTCACTTTTTCTTTTACGAAGCTACCAGTCTACTTCTAGCTTGGGCAACTTAAAAAAGCTTATATACATATTCTTACCGCAATCTTGGGATTTTGCACCAGTCTTCTGTTCTTAGAGTTAGTCTCTTCCACACAGATATTTGACTTCAACCTATTCTCCATCGACAGCAACCCGGAATGTACTACGGTGAACTGCTTATTTACCACGGCAGTAAGCTTACAAGACAGCCCACTGATAGCATTCATTGTTATAGACCTCAACAGTCCCGCCCACAGCATACTTTGTATGTAAGAACACAATAACATTTCTCAATTGATAATTGGAGTATAAGCCTTAAAACCAGCTATGACATGACTAAGTGATTGACGCCAAAAGTTAATGGGGCACCAACCTTGTTTTCAGATAAATAATTGTATTTTATTTGCATGGTGACAAACTTGTGGTTACCATGGACTGAGCCCGAAAAAAGGCTTTGTGTAGGCTCATAGATTATATGTGTATGCTGGACAGATGTTTTTTTACATTGCTTTTCCTTTTTGCATCCATCATAATCTGCAGTTTCATAATATTATCTTATATCCAAGCTGCTTGCCATAGTTTTAAAGTAATCGCGTACAACAGGCCTTATTTTAGTTTTTTTTCACCCTGCCTGCTCTTAATACATCCATGGCCTGCTCCCATCAATACGTTCTAAGATTCTAAACCATCAACTACGTCACAATGGCAAATTTACTAGCATCAGCAAACGTTCTTTGTGTTTTTTAAATAGATTTTCTGAGAATGAAATGTTATATTCAAACCATTTTTAAACACTGAAAGCATGCGAAACGTCTAAACATGAACATATTTGTATCAATGATTTGCCCCACCCCCCATAGTTATGTATATGTTCCAATTTGTATTAATGTTTGCATCCCTCATAGTGTTTTTTAGCCTAAATAATGTACTTCTCAATATCGATATTGGCACAGTGTGCCTATGAAGCTCTGTGATATAAACACATTGGCCCTCATTTATGAAACGTGCGTACGACCTAAAACAGGCGTACGACGGGCGTACGGCGATTCTTACGCAAAGCAAGGGATTTATCAATTTGAACGTGATCGTAGGCTGCGATGAAATCTCACGTCTGGTCTGACTTCGTGTACGCAAATTCTATAGTGTGACTAGCCGTGGTATAACCACCTTGTTCA
>JACXGM010017481.1:0-19696 GCA_016801145.1 Umbra pygmaea | reverse complement strand
AAAGTCCCCTGAAATAAATAAAATGTTTCCTTTGAAAAATACCATTATGAAATAAAAAACTATTCATTTATTTTATTGGACTAGGTTTATATATTTATATTTAAATATTTATATATTTATTGTGTCATTTATTTATTTCAGGACTTATTTCAAAGCCATATTTATTTATTTAATATTGACAAAAATGGCTTTCCATACAGACGCAGTACCACCAGCCACGAAAACAGAATTGCACTATGGGTAGGATATATTGTGTTTCCTGAATTGGTTATTGCTACATCTGCACATTAATGGGTTACTTTTTTTACAATTTAGGTTTATTTGACATATATCTAGTTTAGCAGCACGCAACATTTCTGGGTCCACATCGACTTTATTTTGTTATCGCGATTTTCACTTGGAAGAATTACCCTTACCTTGTGCTTGAAAAGTTCTTTAAAAAGTGATTAGCTACTGTACCACTACAGCCAGCAATGACTCTGAACGAGCACTCTTTGCAAGCTTTGTCATGGAGAAAACTTTACTTGAGTCGTGCAAAGCTGAAGGCTACGAGCAGAACTTCAGCGCTCCTCTCGGGTTTCGCAATGGTAAGTACTGTTTACAGACCATTTATCCACAAAGTTCAAAAAAACTTTTTTAATGCGTATTACTTCTTCACACAACACCTTGGCTAGGTATATACCTTCCCATACTGTATATCAAAGCAACAAGGCTCAGGCTGCGTACGTACCCATGTGTAGGAGGTGGAAATGTGTCCGTCGAAACATGATAGCAACTAGTTATAGGTAGGCTACCAGTTGAAAACAATCACATGTGTTGAACTCGTTGAGAAACGTTGATTGGCAAATGGCAAGTTGCATAACAAGAAGTAGAAACACAGCTATAGCTGTACATTACATTATATGTAATAAAAGTTAATGTTTTGTTATTTTGAACTGGTGTAAATTACAATAATACATGAAATTCAAACATTAAAGTTAGTAAAATTATAACAAAGTACGCATCATCTCAAGTTTGGCTTTGGGGGTCCTACCCTAGATTGATCTATTTAATCACGTGGCCACTGAGAGTTTTGGCAAATAGTGACAGTAGATTAGACAAACGTCATGAAATGCTTATTTAATAATAAGAATAAGAACGTGCTGTTGTTCTCAGTAGTGGCAAATATGACAGACCAACGAAGTCCTCTACAGTTGATTACCAAACAATGCTCACCATAATGAAATGCAGGCTTCATAACATATTATGTACCAGTTGTTTGGAGGGGTACTGCCTATAAATATGAAATAAGTATTAACTTCACCACCAGCTAAATTCTAGAGTTTTTACTGCATGGTGCATATTACCAGAGTTCGCTAAATAACTTCTGTGGCTAAAACTGGAATGTTGTTGGGTTTTCCAGCAGGACAACGATTTAAAGCATACCATCAAAAACAAACAAAAATGGTTAATTGACTGTAGAATCAGGCATTTACAATGGCCATCACAGTGCCCTGACCTCAATTCAATTGATGTCAACCTGTGGGATGAGTGGAAGATCAGAGTCCACAAATGAGGGCCAAGTTTCTTCGTTTTGGAGGAAAGGTCTCAAATGATTTTGCCCTGTTTTCTCCTACCTCAACATTCCTCAGCTGTTATCTTGGGAAAGGAGGGTTCACAAAGTACTAAATGCAGGGGTGCCACTAATGGTGAAACATATGTTGTTCAATAAAATAACAAGTCTTGATATTTATTTCTCTTATTCTTGATAATTATCACACCTTTTAAAGGCTGAATTGATATTTTGAGTGTAAGATCTCACTGATAAACACCAATTAGATTTTTTTTTTTACCAAGGGTACCAATAGTTATTGATTATTGTGTTGACATTTCCTGAAAGCACAACACTGCCATAAAAATTATGTACTTAAAGGCAGTTCACGTTTTCATCACAATCTCCAGATATGTAAGAGATGGGAAACAACCTCACCACCATTGATTCACTTGGTGGATTGGTTTAATTAAATATACATTGTCAATATAGATTCACGCATGCATTCATACACATACGTTGTCAATTGGTTGCAACGTGCATTGTGGATAATATATGCTATGCAAACAACTGCTTGACAACATAAATGCGATTGGTTGATTTGCCATCCCCTTTATTTTAGTATCTCTGTTTTCACACAGGAAACAAGGCAAGGCAAGGCAAGTTTATTTATATAGCACATTTCATACACACTGGCAATTCAAGGTGCTTTACATAAACAGGAAAACATAAAAATTTAAAACAGATAAAATTAAAGCAATTAAAAAAAAGTGAAACAGTTAAAAAAATAGTACAGTTTAAGAAATAAAAGAGACTGAACAAACAATATAAAATATAGTGCAATCGGTTTGGACTTAGCACAGAGTTCATTCAGTAAAAGCGTAGCTAAACAGATGTGTTTTGAATCTGGATTTAAAGGTGACTACTGTTGGAGCACATCTGATCTCCTCTGGGAGCTGGTTCCAGCTGCTGCTGGCATATTAGCTAAAAGCAGATTCTCCGTGTTTTGTCTGAATCCTTGGTATCTCTAGCTGATGTAATCCTGATGATCTGAGTGGCCTGTTGGGTTTATATTCAATGAGCATATCTGCAATGTATTTAGGTCCTAGGCCATTGAGTGATTTATATACCAGTAATAATACTTTAAAGTCTATCCTAAATGTGACTGGGAGCCAGTGTAAAGACTTGAGGACTGGCGTGATATGCTCATATTTCCTGGTTCTGCTTAGAATCCTGGCCGCAGCATTCTGTATGAGCTGTAGCTGTCTTATGGTCTATTTGGGAAGACCAGTAAGGAGGCCATTACAATAATCCACCCTGCGGTTGATGAAAGCATGAACAAGTTTCTCTAAGTCTTGTCTGGAAACAAAGCATCTAATTCTTGAGATATTTTTAAGATGATAATATGCTGATGTTGTTTCCAAATGCAATGACTTCGGTTTTCTCTTTGTTTAACTGAAGAAAGTTTTGGCACATCCAATTGTTAATTTCATCAATGCATTGGCATAGGGAGTCAATGGGGCTGTATTCGTTAGGAGATAGGGCTAAGTAGATCTGGGTGTCGTCTGCATAGCTGTGGTAAGCAATTTGTTTCTTTCTCATTATTTGGCTCAGTGGGAGCATATACAGGTTAAATAGGAGTGGTGCAAGAATTGAGCCTTGTGGGACTCTACATGTCATGGATGTCCACTCAGACTTATGGTTGCCTATACTCACATAGTAACCTCTCGCTTCTAGGTATGTATGACCTGAACCATTTTAAGACCATCCCAGAAAGCCAGACCCAGTTTTCCAGCCTGTCAAGAAGTATGTCGTGGTCGACAGTGTCAAATGCAGCACTAAGGTCGAGTAGTACCAGCACTGATATTTTGCCTGTATCTGTATTGAGGCGAATATCATTTATTATCTTTACGAGCGCTGTCTCTGTACTGTGATTTGGTCGGAAGCCAGATTGAAAATTGTCAAAGTGTCCATTTGAGCTTAAGAATTTGTTCAGCTGATTGAAAACAACTTTTTCATTGATCTTGCCTTTGAAAGGAAGATTTGAGATTGGTCTGTAGTTGCTCAGTACGGTGTGATCCAAATTGCTCTTTTTCAGGAGGGGCGTAACAACTGCAGTTTTTAGAGATTTTGGAAAAGTCCCAGAAAGAAGTGAGGAATTTACCAGAAGTGAGGAATTTTCCAGACATTTTGAAATTTTTCAAGTTCGGCATGATGCTTTTTAATGCCTAATTGCCTATACTTGTAAATAGGGCTGCATAATTAATACAATTTTAATCACGATCACGATTTTGGCTTCTCACGATCAAATTTGCACGATCGAGCGTCAAGCGCAATTATCTCGCGAACCGTACATGTTAGCAACTAAGTCTTGGTACCATTGGAAAGAGGAAGATCTGACAAAAATAATTTAAACAGAGCCGAAGCTATAATGCCTGAAAATCAGAGAGTAGTTTTTTTACTAAACACAAAACAGACAGGAAGTAGGAAGTGAAAATGACAAAATAACAACTCTGCAATGATGCAGGACATCATCCTGCACAAACAACACCAACAATTTCTGGAAGTGAAAAATAGCTGGGATTTCAAAAATGTATAGAAATATAGTGAGAAATGGATGCAGCATTTTGATGTTGACTTGTTTGTATGCCCCCCAAACATTGCACACTGGTCCAGGAGCCCCGGGTCTTGACAGTATGCATTGAAAAGCCTTATTCATCATGGTTTACATGCTTTTACAGAAATAAAACAACAAAACATACAAATGTTCTTCCATTTTTATTTTTTATTTATTTATTCTTTAAGAAGATGCACTGGATTTTGGTGAAATAAGAGGAACCATTTTATTTAGATGCACATATTTGTACATTAGCAGGAATGTAGTTCAACATGGATGTGAAAGCAGTTATAATTAGCCTATGTGATGACAACATTTGTTTTGGTTAAAATCAACAAATAATCGTGCAGCCCTGCAAAAACTGCTTCAAATGCTCATACTGCGGTTTTGTTATTGTGTTTTAATTTAATACTGTCCTTAGCCAGCCAGAGGACCATTTTGGTTGCTAAATTAATATAACTACTATAATGTAAGCTACATGGAGGCCATGATACATGGGTCAATGAAGTGACGCCTACATTTTTTGTCCAACTGCATTTCTTTCAGTTAAAATAAGGTTTTACTGTACATAAAAATACCATGTATATGTAGTACTTCTCCTATATGTTTTCTCTTTTTAACATTTAAAAAACCATTAGTTATTTGTTAATTTTATGTTATTTAAAGTGTCAAAATATCATGTTGTGCGACCGTCTGGCAATGACTGCTCTGTTGAAAACTTCTTAGAAATTTCCCAAAATCTTTGATTTCCAAAGTGTTTTGTAGCCCTGTACTAAATAACACAGCATTTGTATGTATATGTCCATTATAATATACGAACAAACTTTGTCCAATGTCCATTTTGTGTAATATCATGTGGTGCAACCATCAAGAAAGGACCACTTTGGGACTTTGAGATTGAAATCCATTCAAAGACAGTAAGTTGAATCATACTAGTTTTCCAAGGACCCATGGATTGAGCAGGCAGGTTTGTAACTCTCTTACATACTGAGAAAAAACAAACTTTTTAACAGCTGGTATGTAGTTGCCACATTTGGATATCATGTGGTATGACCTAAAAAAACAATGAATATTAAGTAATTTTTTAAAATATGTATTTTTATTATATATTTAATCTTTGCATTTTGTGTTTAGCTAGCTTGTGTTGTTTAGGTGGTGAATTATGTGCTTGTACATTTTGATTGAATTTGAAAATATTATGTGGTGCAACCATACATCATATGGTGCAACCATTGTAGAGTTTTTTTGGGGGAAGGGTTATCTTCAATTGATGATTTACGTACATAAAGGTTTATTATTTTAGTAATATTTGGAGTAGATTTATGAAATGTAGTCATTTAAATCTTTAATGAAGAACAGTTTGTTTAATCTATATATAATTCTTGCGAATTATGTTCAATTTGATAATTATGTACACCCCTCACATATTTGTAAATACTTGATTATAACTTTTCATGTGACACTGAAGAAATGACACTTTGCCACAATGTAAAGTAGTGAGTGTAAAGCTTGTATAACAGTGTACATTTGCTGTCCCCTCAAAATAACTCAACACAGCCATTAAGGTCAAAACTGCTGGCAACAAAAGTGAGTACACCTGTAAGTGAAAACGTCCAAATTGGGCCCAATTAGCCATTTTCCCTCCCTGGTGTCATGTGACTCATTAGTGTTACAAGGTCTCAGGTGTGAATGGGGAGTAGGTGTGTTCAATTTTGTATTATGACTCTGACACTCCCTCAAACTGGTCACTGGAAGTTCAACATTGTACCACATGAAAAAAAAAATTGTTGCTCTAGATAAAGATGGCCTAGGCTATAAGAAGATTACCAGAACCCTGAAACTGAGCTGCAGCACGGTGGCCAAAACCATACAGCGGTTTAACAGAACAGATTCCACTCAGAACAGGCCTTGTCATGGTTGACCAAACAAGTTGAGTGCACATGCCCAGTGTCATATCTAGAGGTTGACTTTGGGAAATAGACGTATGAGTGCACCCAGCATTGCTGCTGAGGTTGAAGGGGTGGTGGGTCAGCCTGTCAGTCCTCAGACCACATGCTGCACACTGCATCAAATTGGTCTGCATGACTGTCATCCCAGAAGAAAGCCTCTTCTAAAGATAATGAACAAGAAAGCCCACAAACAGTTTGCTGAAGACAAGCTGACTAAGAACATGGATTCCTGGAACCATGTCATGTGGTCTGATGAGACAAAGTTAAACCTATTTGGTTCAGATTGTGTCAAGCGTGTGTGTTGGCAAACAGGTGAGGAGTACAAAGAAGTTTGTCTTGCCTACAGTCAAGCATGGTGGTGGGAGTGTCATGGTCTGGGCCTGCATGAGTGCTGCCGGCACTGGGGAGCTACAATTGATTGAGGTAACCCTGAATGCAAACATGTACTGTGACATACTGAAGCAGAGCAAATCACCTCCCTTTGGAGACTGGGCCGCAGGGCCTCAGTATTCCAACATAATGACCCCAAACACACCTCCAAGATGACCACTGCCTTGCTAAAGAAGCTGAGGATAAAGGTAATACACTGGCCAAGCATATCTCCAGACCTAAACCCTATTGAGCATCTGTGGAACATCCTCAAGTTGAAGGTGGAGGAGTGCAAAAACTTTAACATACACCATCATGTTCATCGTCTCCAACATAGTCGCCATGGAGCAGTAGAAGAGAACTCCAGTGGCCACCTGTGAAGCTCTGGTGAACTCCATGCCCAAGAGGGTTAAGGCAGTGCTGGAAAATAATGGTGGCCACAGAAAGTATTGACACTTTGGGCCCAATTTGGACATTTTCACTTAGTGGTGTACTCACCTTTGTTTACACTGTTATACAAGCTGTACACTCACTACTTTACATTGTAGAAAACTGTAATTTTTTCAGTGTTGTCACATGAAAAGTTATATTTAAATATTTACAAAAATGTGAGGGGTGTATTCACTTTTGTATGATAATTTATTTATTATTATTGATATTAATATATTTATTCATGACTGTTTTTATCTATTGTACCAGATTCCTCTGTCAAGCAAAGAAAAAAATGCTTGCTGTAGACAGCGTGTTAATTCTGACCCTGCAGCAAGATTGAAATTCCTTGCTAGGAGAAGAGAAGTTCATATTACAACTACACATAAAGCAATTGGAAGTATATGATGAACTTCCATATGTAAGTCAGGTCCTTGATGTTGTGGTAGAGGAAGTCCAGGTTAGCTCCATGGGGCAGTCGGTTGAGAAATACTTATTCTTGTGTCCACAAATTCCAGATGTCATTTACTACCGAAATAAATATTTTCATGCTGTCATCTCAGAACCTGAGCCTGCAACTTCACATTAATCTAAGTTGAGCAGCCAAGTTCAGAAATGCCTGATGTAAAATCCAAATAACCATCAGTAGCATGATGAAATGTTAGGTGATGAAGTTAAATAAAATTACTGTTCAAAACAAGGCCACTAATGTGTGCTACAATTATAAATGTATGTAATGAGATGTTTATTTTTGAAAATGTTTATGAAATGTTGTATTGATGTCTTTTTATAATGTAATGAAGTCTTCATGTCATTTGGAGCGACCACTCATCATGTGGTGCGACCAATAATGGCAATAACTGTATTAAATTCAAAATAAAATACTATATTTTTGTGGCTGAAATATTAATCACTGATAAAATATGCTTAAGTGAATGGTATTTTCAAAACATTTGTATCAGTTAAATGCAATTTACAGGAAAAATATGTCCTCATCTACATCAAAGAAGGTGACTGTGACATTACAGAACAGAAATACGAGATAAATATTAACAAAAACTAAAAAGTAATGCAAATAATTAGTTTCCTAACACTTTATATTACTGAAAAATTGTAAAACAAATGCTAAGCATTTTAAAGAAATTAATTAATTTAAAGTTTATTCACGGTCGCACCAGATGACATTTTTAAGGACACGCCCAATTAATCCATATAAAAATACATTAAAATCACTAAATAGAATATTTTAATATGAATGTATATTTAAACAACACTCTTAATGAGTGAACAATTGCAATAGATATTCTTATTTTTTGTAGTTTAAAAATGGCCTGTTAAATCCTTATACGTCATTGACCAACATATATACATATTTTAATATATATATATTTGCCTTATGTTACTAGTATACACCTCTGGAAAAAATGGGTGCCATTATGAGATCTCGCCTAGGGTGCCAGAAACGACCCTGCACACGGCTGTCACCCAGAGAGAGAGAAAGCGTGAATTGCAGAGTTTATAAACCAGGCTCCAAATAGGCCGCAGCTGACATCGATGATGAGGGGATGGGACCAGAGGGCAAACGGACCAGAAGGGAATGAGCCCTGTCACCTCCAACTACCGGCTGAATGGCTCCACCTGTTGGACACACACTGACAGAAATATACACACGAATACAAAACAGAACACAACCCTTACAGAACTCGGGGACGTAACAGTAGGCTGTAATTTATCACTATCAATTCATGACACACTAATTCCCTTCTAGGCAACTAGCTCGCCATGGTGTAGCAAAGTTCTCTCACAAACATGCCACTGTGTTGAAGACCCGTCCTCTCTTTCTTAAGGTGTTTGACATTTTCTCTGTGTGTGAGCAAGAGAGAGAGAACATCTAATGGGAACTAGCAGAGATACTGTATAGGGGTAAAAATTATGCCCCATACAAATAAGTATATTTTAATTCCCAAGATTGGTTTTGTTGTTCGTGTTCTTGCCCAGTCTGTTCAGGCAATGCACAAATCTGCTTTATGATGTTTGCTTGTCTAGGGCAACAGTAGGGCTATAATAAGCTTGTTAAGTCATTACTTTTTTTGCATGAACAGAATTTTTACATGAATAAAAAAACAAGTGACGTATTACTATTGTGTAGCTCGCGTTATATTTTTAAAGTATGTGTTGTGCATTGCTTTGCCGTGCGTGATCTGGTAACCACAAAAGACCAGCTGTATGGGATAGCGACAAGCCAGTTGCCAAGTTGACAGGTCAATTCATTCAAAATCAAAATTAAATGCTGATTTCAATCATCATAAATGGTGGCTCTTATTAAAAAGAAATATGATATATTTAAGAGGGAGTTTGTGGTATTTAGTGTATATATTCAGAGGAATATTTTCTTGTTATAAATTGTATGCTTACTAGATCACTGAACATGAATCTACAATGAGACAGAATTAAAAACATTAAACATCTGGCATTTCACTACTGCTGTGACACAAGCAGTATACTGTATCGTGCATTAAGTTCACGGTAAAACATCCGCACTCATCCCATTATAGATACAAACTCTGTTGTGAATATGCAGCATATGTGTTGTTTTGATTGGGTGAAGTCTACGGTAATTTACCGGAAACTTCTAAATGGCAGTATAGCAAGATAATATCAATAAATATTAATTTATTTTATCTATTGTTTTGATATTTTATACAGCAGATTATACACTTTGATGTGATCAATTCACAGTAGGTGCTATATATTTAAGTATATTATCAACCATACCGTATCGAAAAAATCTCGGTTTTATATCGTGATATCATTTTTTTGGCCAATGAGCTTTTACAGAGCCCTTCAGAACTATTGGTACCTAGGGCAGCCCTAAAAATTGTCTCTGTTGAAATTGTTCTGAGATCATAATTGCGTGTTGCCCTTTCAGTGTTGTAATGTGTTTCTGTATTTCAGGTGGCTATGGTAGAGGTGCAGCTGGAGGAAAACCATGAGTATCCCCCAGGGTTGCTTGTAGCGTTTAGCGCCTGCACCACGATCCTGGTGGCCGTGCACCTGTTTGCCCTGATGATCAGCACCTGTATCCTGCCCAACCTGGAGGCCGTCAGCAACGTTCACAACATGAACTCTGTGAACGAGTCGCCCCACGAGCGCATGCACTGCTACATCGAGCTGGCCTGGGCCTTCTCCACTGTCATTGGTACACTGCTGTTCCTGGCCGAGGTCGTCCTGCTGTGCTGGGTCAAGTTCCTGCCCCTCAAGGGCCACGGTGACAACAAGACCATAAGTTCCGGAGTAATGGCAGCTATCGTATCCACTACCATCATGGTGCCATTTGGACTAGTGTTCATTGTGTTCGCTGTGCACTTCTACCGCTCCCTGGTCAGTCACAAAACTGACCGTCAGGAACAAGACCTGGAGGAGTTGTTTAGTCTGAACCAGCTCCAGAACCAGTTGGACCACAGGGCGGAGCCCTCCACCCTACAGCCCTCATCGCATCACTTCCCCTAACAGGAGTAGAAGTGGTTATGTGAAATCTACAAGGAAGCGTTTCCGTATTTTTGTTCAATCTGTTTGCATGAGCACACTTTTTAGAGATGCTTTGTGTTGAGATTAGAACAGGCTTTTTCTGTTTGAGAAAATGTTGCTTTAGGTAAATCTGGTCACTCGACTAGAATCATGCCACTATGTTTGCTGCGTATCTGCTGTTTAATTGTGTGCCTTCAGAAACTAAATGGCTTAATGTGAGTTGGCAACTGCGTTCTTTTTTTTTCACTGTTTTCATTTCCTCCAAATATGTCAGTTCCAATTCCCCTTGAAGATCGATCATATATTTCCTCTTAAGAATGTGTCGCCATGCTGGCCAAGCCTCACTCTGCTTATTCAACACAGAAGCCTTAAACGTGCTATCTGTAGAATTGAGTGGTAACAACAGAGCTACTTTCTCTTTTAAGTGACCAGCTTACAAACGCTGTAAAAATTATTTCTCTATGTTTAAATAAATCAGAAGTAGTGATTCTCTACACTATGCAGTCTTTGCTACACAAAAGCACAGCCTAAAATGCATAAATTGTAATGAAGTTGGAGTGGTGCATGCCCAGTGACAAATACAACTCAATCTTGTCAATGCAATTTTTGCTCAAATTGCAAGAAAACACTATAATAATAATTATTATAATAATGATGATAATAATAATAATAATAATAATAAATATTCCAAAGCTTTTGTAAGCTGGTCACTGAAAGAGACAGTGGGTCTATTTTCACTCCAGAAAATTCTAGACACCTTTAAATTGATACATGCGTAGGAAGTTACAAATTCATTAACTACTGTATACATTAACTACTGTATACAACCGTGGACTAATTCACAGGTGCCAGACCTTTGGAGTCACCTGAGAACAACGTAATCTCCACCTTGGGCAGTGCTGTACCAATTTGTACTTCCCCATTCCGAGCCCATGGGCATCGTTGTATGCCATGACCGGGCTAATAACCCTGGCCACCGTGATGCAGTTGTACTGCAAGGCAGCCATTTAGACCACTGCGCCACTCAAAGGCGAGTTGGCTGTTAATATTTGACCTGCTCATATTTTGTCATCTATTCATTACATAGAGTGGGATATTTGTAACATTGTCACACATAACAACACTTAGTTTTGTGTGGTGGCTGATGACCAGAAAAGTATCAGGGTGGGAATGTTGATATTTTTAATTTTTGAAACCACAAAAAGATTTCAGATGAACTGTTCTGATTATTTTAAATGCATTTTAAGTTTACTCTGAAGCTCCTGGGGCTATGTGATAGCAGCTTTGAACGCTGGACCACACTAGGAAACCTTTTCAGACTCGTTCAAATGCGTCAGAATAAAATACTGTTAATGTAATGAATTACTTAAAGCAGTGTTTGTTTTCACAAGTAGCTATTCTAGAGGGTAAAACGTATTTCAGTGGGAGGCAAAACGTTTGATCTTTGATCCCTTTGAATGTCTACAAATTACATTCATTAAATAGTGACAATTATTTGCTGTTTTTATTATTTATATGTCAGCTGTGAAGAAGTGTTATTTATCTCTTATTTCATAAATATATATATATATATATATATACATATACATGCTTAAATATTGTTTGCACCTTTTCAGAACATCCCCTTTAAATGCCATTTTTTAAATGCACTGTTTGTCTCAGGATGAATTGTTACTGTATAAATGTACTACCTTGTGTCTGGTGCCAAATCTAAGATCTCCAATACAGTGCCTAGTAAAAACTTGCACTCCTTGCACAGTTTTCATTTTTTTTGTTAAATTCTATCTAAAAGGGATTACATAAATGCTATCAATGCAATTCTATTCAAGCAACACCACATTCAATGTAATAAAAGTACAAAAATTCAAATGTATTTCAATAAATATCCCTGCAAATGTCTTGATTGACACCAAAGTTAATACATTGTGTAAGCATTCTATCTACGGTACATGTTTTGATCCAAAGAAACTTAGTTATTAATTAGCAATCAATGTCAATCATTCATTTCACAACTCCTAGGCAACATTGTTTTTATCATTTTTATATCAGATTTGCTTTAGCAAATATGATTCTGAATCATCATTAATGGATAGTGTATCTAATTTTCAAGCATATTATAAATTGTATTGAGATTGGACCACTCAGAAATACTAAAAATCTGAAGTTGCATGTTTGGCATATGAAACATACTTTTTGTTTCAAATTTTCCTGTTTGCATGTCCGTATTAGCACAAAGGGAAACCAGACAAAGGAATGAGTCAAAGTAAAAGTAAAAGTACTCGCCTGGGTTCACCCGTTTTGGGAAGTTCCTGGTTAAAACCTATATGATCAGGTAAAGAGTTCATAATTAACCAGTAATTTTAATTGATCATTGTTTTACTCCCATTCTTTTTACTGATCACTGATTAGTTATGATCTCTGTTTACCTACTCACTTTGGTCTTTATTAGGAACATTCCAAAACGTGTGAACTCAGCCGAACTCAGAAAAGTACTTTTACTTTGTACTATTTACAACTCTGGGAATGGGTTCGCAATGGGCTTCATCCAGCATCAATGCTGTACTTGTAGTAGAGACGAGAGGTCTGTGTTATCAAGGTTGGTTTAGAGTGTCTGTATCCGGAGCTGGTAGTGGACAACATTATCTATTGTGCCACAGGATAATATTTTTTGTCACAGAATGTTACAAAATCCTTTCCTCTTTTCCTTTCTGGATGTTGTTGCTCCAAGGGCACGTTTGGTTGCTTCTCTGAATATGTCATCCACATTCTCCTTGTATTTGGCTGAACACTCCATGTAAAGTTCAGCATTGATCTTTCTTTTGGTCTCTTCACCCTGCTCAAATGATACATTTTCTGTTATATTCCTAATTCAGAAGCCAAACAAATGTTACCTTTGTCTTTGGTCAACTATTCTGATAACCCATTTGTCTGATTGCAAATGTATAGTTTTTCCATAGCTTGATAATCTAAAAAGTATTTGAATGGAAAAACCACTTGTCATAACACAAATGGCAATTGTAAATGTTGCCTGTTGAAAATTATGTTTTAAAATGCTGCTTATTATTTGACTTTCATTTTGCTTTTTGTTTTTTGCATTTTAGTTTTTAGCTCGAATGCATTTAAAGTAAAAAATTATTGGTCAATGCCATTGGAACCTTCTGCTATAGCAACAATAACAACACTGAGTCTTGAACAGAAATGTAAATATGAGGTTGGTGAGGGATTTCAGAGTATAAATTCCTTCCCAGTCTTTTCTCAAATCACACATGAAACATGCGTTGTCCTTTCTATCTTTCGTAGCATTTAAATCTCTTGCTGTGGGCAACTATAGTATAGAATAAAATTAGAAACAAATGTGAACATACAATATAGCTCAGTGTTTGTATTATACATTATATTGTACGCTCTATTTTCAGTTTAGACTTCACTGTAAGTTGGTTTTGCCCATAGAAATAGAATGGATAGAAAGGCCATTGAGCTGCTTGGCGTGGTCATTCGATTAGTACACAACAAAATGGTGATTGTTTTTCATTGTCAATGGTGACAACACGCAAATCAGTTTAATGCGGAAGTAGGCCACTAGATCTTTGCAATGGAAAGGTACACGTAAAAATGTCTGCCGCTCTGACCATTCTGCTACATTGATTTGAATTGGAATGGCATTTCTAAACATTCTATTTCTATAGTTTTGTCCATGAATGAAAAGATTACCTGGATGTATGTGATGAAGTTCACCCCTGAAGCCCACAACTTCCTAGCCAATGCCTTGTCTTTTCGCAAGTCTGATTTGCATCCCACCAGGATAATGGGCACACCATCGCAGAAGTGGTGCACTTCAGGATACCACTGAAAGATACATATTCTAAACGTTCCAGCTCATGCAGCTAAACAGAATGTCTTGTCAGTGTCATTTTATACAGCCCATAGTACAAGTCCTTTGACTAAGGTTTGCAAAGTATATATTTCTCATACTGTGGATTTCTTTCTCATACTGTCAAGTCTGTAAGTCACTCTGGATAAGAGCATCTTCTAAATGACTAAAATATTAATGTAAACAAAAAGCAGTGTACATTACCTTTATTAATACATTGTCATAACTTGTGGGGCAGGTAACGTCATAGCAGATCAACACCAGGTTAGCATTCTGATAGGAAAGAGGCCGTAATCGGTCATAGGCCTCTTGACCTGAAATAAACAGATGGATGTGCGTTACTAGTCTAACCTGTTTATTGCATTGCAAAAATCACATTCTTAAGACTACTAAATCAATGGCAGCCTTATAATTTACTACATCTGTTTAATTTATCTTTATCTACTGTTAGTATCTCTCAACTGAGTTTCACCCATTGCAAATAATTACATTTCTTAGAAACTTACAGGATATGTTATTGCATTTCTAAAATGACTTTGACTACGAAAATGTAACAACACACCCATCCAAGACTTGGGCTACCTGTTTAGCCAGGTGTGTTTGTCGCTACACAATACCTTACCTGCAGTATCATAGAGATTCAGGTGATACTCAGCACCTCTGTACCTCACATTGGCAGCATATTTTTCCGACACGGTCGAAATATAATTCTGTAATATACAGATGAAAATGTAGTGTTCCTTCAAATCCTGTATTTTTATAAAATGTAAGACATTAAAACTAAATTAGTTTAAGTTAACTTGTGTCTGTGTATATTGTTTTTACATACATACTAAAGTCACCTCTAACTTGTAGAAAAAACAAATGAAAGTGGAAAGTTTTCAAAAACATTATAAAAGAGGACAAAACAGCCATATGATGCTTGGCTGTTGTCTTACCTCTAGAAAGTCTTTTTTTGTATATGCCTTGATGAGTGAGGTTTTTCCACATCCACCGTCACCTACTATCACAATATTAAACTCCTCTTGATGCCTGGACAGCTTGCTATTCACCCCTGACACGTCCTGTCGCATTCCTCCCTTGGAACCTAAATAAAAATGTGCCTCTTGATGAAGATTGTGTTAAAACCGAATAATATAGGCAGACAGCCGAGAAGAAAATGAATAGCAAACAAAAATACTGGATTGCACTACTACTGGTTTTAGGGACACTCCTATTGGATGAGTAAAAACCCTCCCACTACAGACAGTGGTCATCCCCCTCCTTTCTTCTTCATTAATGAATGAGCAACCTCATGCCCAGGCTCTATTGTGAACAGCACATTGGGTGACAAGTTGGCCTATTGTTTAGGGGATCAAAATCCACTATTAGCATCCTTAAAGAAAGTATATCACTAATGGGGAATCAATATGTTCTGCGAAGAACTTGAACTTATGCAAACATTCGATTTAAAGGTGTTTCATATACTGTAGGCCTTGTTTTTAAGTAAAATCCAAACTTGTCACTGTCTTTGTTATTGTTACTGGTTTTAGTAATATCAATTTCAATGACATAAAGATACAGTCCGCGATTTTTGTAATTGCAAAACTATTTTTAGCACCCCCCATTTAAATCTGGATGTATAGTAGCCTATATTGTTTATATTATATACACAGTCTAAGTAGAATAATCGTTTTACAGTAGGTAGCTTGAAACCTGTAGTGGTATCAGTGCTAAATGCAGGCATTGCTTTATTAAGCGTCAGCCAGGGAATTCCCAACAAATGTGTGATATATGGTTTGCTAAAGTAGAGGAAGTCCCATTGACAGAGCTGTCAATCAAACCAGAGCTATACGGTACGGTAATGTCTAATTAGTTTGGAGGGCGGGCACAATCTCTAGAACCAGCAGAACATGAGAGAAAATACGAACCTAGACACTTTCAGAGAAATAAACAAAGTCCTGAGTCGGGACCCATTTTAGGTCTATTGGTTCTAAATCCAGATTTTTTAGAACCTAGAGCCCTAATTATTTCTAAATATTGCCAAAAATTGCGGAGGGCATCGTCAAACCTCAGTTTATATAAGTGCTTTAGACAGACAGCTTTTGACTTCTGTTGAAAAATTGCAACACTTCCTTAAATTATCACTATTTGTCACATACAGTCACATGCAATACAACATAATTCAGTTTTTTGGTCTGGATAAGACTGCCTGCTAAAAGATTTACATGTTAATATAAGGCATCATATTTAAAGTCGTATGCAAAAGTTTAGGCACCTCTGACAATTTCCATGATTTTTATTTATAAATCATTTTGAAAAAAAAGGTGTTTTCATTATGATCTGTCAATTAGCTGAAGGACACAGTGATATTTCAAAATTAGACAGGTGCATACATTTGGGCAACCCAACAGAAATATCACAGCAATATTTAGTTGAGCCTCCTTTAGCAGAAGTAACAGCCTCTAGATGCTTCCTATAGCCTGTAATGAGTGTCTGGATTCAGGATGATGGTATTTTGCACCATTCCTCCTTGCATAACATCTCCAGTTCAGTGAGGTTTGATTGTTGCCAAGCATGGACAGCCCGCTTCAAATCACTGCACAGATTTTCAATGATATTCAGGTCTGGGGACTGGGATTGCCATTCCAGAACATTGTACTTGTTCATCTGCATAAATGATAGAGTAGATTTTGAGCAGTGTTTTGGCTCGTTGTCTTGTTGACATATCCAGCCCCGGCGTAACTTCAAATTTGTGACTGATTCCTCTACATTATTCTCAAGTATCTGTTGATATTGAGTGGAATCCATGCAACCCTCAACTTTAACAAGATTCCCAGTACCGGCACTGGCCGCACAGCCCCTTGTTATGACCAAATAACTCCATCTTTGTTTCATCAGTCCACAGCACCTTCTTCCAAATGTGCGTTTGCATACCTCAAGCGACTCTGTGTGTGGTGTGTGTGCACAAAAGTCTTCTTCCGCATCACTCTCCCATACAGCTCCTCCTTGTGTAAAGTGCGCTGAACTGTTGAATGATGCACAGTGACACCATCTGCAGCAAGATAATGTTATAGGTCTTTGGAAGTGGTCTGTGGGCTGTTTTTGACCGTTCTCACGATCCTTCGCCTTTGCCTCTCCGATATTTTACTTGGCTTGCCACTACTGGCCTTAACAAGAACTGTGCCTGTGGTCTTCCATTTCCTCACTATGTTCTTCACAGTGGACATTGACAGCTTAAATTACTGCGATAGCTTTTTGTATCCTTCCCCTAAACCATATTGTTGAACAATCTGTGTTTTCAGGTCATTTGAGACTTTTTTGAGGCCTCCATGTTGCCACTCTTCAGAGGAGAGACAAAGAGAACAACAACTTGCAATTAGTCACCTTAAATACCTTTTCTCATGATTGGATGCACCTGTCTATTAAGTTCAAGGCTTAATGAGCTCGCCAAACCAATTGTGTCTTCCTATTAATCAGTGCTAGGTAGTTACAGGTATTAAAATCAACAAAATAAAAAGGGTGCGCAAATTTCAGCACCTGTCTAAATTCATTTTGATGCACATTGCACTGTTATTTTCTGTTATTTTTTGTTCATCCACTGAACCTCATTTCACTACCGACATATTACTGTGTCCTTCATTTTTTTGAAAATGAAATTGCTGATCCAAACACCCAATAATTTATAAATAAAATTCAGAACGTCTGAATCTGAAGTCTGAATTTTACCTCCTATCTTCCAAAGATGCGGAACGGTTACTCTTATATTTGCGGGCCACATACTACGAACAAGGTGACAAGGCAAGACACCACGTGCTTGCACACCAATTAAATGAACGTGCTGCCTCACATTTAATACCTCTAATTGAACACCATTCTAACTGTTTAATCTCAGATGCAGACGGGATAAACAACTAATTTGAAACATTTTATTCTTCACTTTATGCATCTGAGTTCGTACCAGACACTGCTAACATGATGACTCAACTCTTGGAGGTGTTAGACACCCCTGTTGTCACCTGTGAGACTGCAGATGACTTTGACTCTGAGGCTTGAGGAGGTGATTGAGTCCATGAACTCTATGAAGAGTAGCAAAGCCCCAGGCCCAGATGGGTTTTCAACTGTATTTCAAGAAATTCCACTCTTATCAACTTGGCTGTTAACCCTGACACAAGCGTATATAGCTCTTCTGCTTAAGAAGGGGAAGTATCCTACAGCATGCCCCTCCTACAGGCCCCCCACCCTCCTCAATGTGGAGGTTAGCGAGTCCCTTAAATGCGACCCTCACATTAGTCACCTCAGAGGAACAGACAGGCTTCATTAAGGGTAGACAGTCATTTGTTAACATTCAGACCCTGTTTAACATTATTTATTCTAAACAGTCTTCAAATCCCCTGAACGTGTGGTCTCACTTGATGCTGAGAAGGCATTTGACAGATTTAAATGGAAATACTTATTTGCCGCATCTCAGTGGCTGTGATGTTTTTTCATTTCTGCAGCTTGAACAGTCAAGTTCTACGACAAATGGCATACTTTTATTTTATATCTTAATAGTTTACAGACGCTTCCCTCAGATATAAACCATATAATGTTCCTAGCCCATTTAGAGTAATTGTAACAATGTGGGCTTTTGGTGGAATAATCAAGAGGCAGAATGCAGGAGTCCATATGACATATGTTTATTTACTCAATGATGTAGTTCTGAATTGTTGAGTAGACAAAATTATATCAGTTAAGTCAATCCTTAACATGTCCATAATCCCCTACTAATGCTTCACGTGGCATAGGCACAACTGAGAACTACAGAACACACAGAACTAACTCTTAATCCATAATAACTACAGTAAATAACGTGTTACCAGCACAGAGTGTAACCATCAAAATATAAATGACTTCTTTTCTCAGGAACTACTCACAAGTAAACTCACACGTTACATGGGAAATTCACATTGAACCACAAGACACACAAGCAGAGGGGAAAATTAAATACACACACTTATGACAAGATTAAGCTGATTGTATTTAGGTGACTAACGAGACAGAGGCATGTGCAAAATGGAATACAGGTAAATATCCAAAGCTCACCACAGGTGGTGCCAACCCATCCTGTGGCGAGTCCCATCCAGTTGTGATATTAAAGGTACAATATGTAATATCAATCAAAACAATAACAAAATACATACTTTGCATTAAAAGCAAACATCACTATACATATATTATATATATTTCTTAGTTGTGTACTTACATTATCCTAAAGGTTTCCACCAGCCGCGGTCGGTGGATCTTAATTGGGGAGGACGGGCTCGTATTACGCTCAGAACCGGAGTGAATGGAATGTGTGCAAATCAAAAAAACAATTGATTTTGTTCGTTGCGCACCATTCCATTCACTCCGGTTCTGAGCGTAATACGAGCCCGTCCTCC
>JACXGM010017480.1:0-19698 GCA_016801145.1 Umbra pygmaea | reverse complement strand
GCCACTGCCAACGGTGGAGTCCTGCGGAGAGCACAATGGACTTATGGATACGATGACTTCCTCTGTCTTGGATGTGTTCACTGAAGTTGTTAAAATGTGGTAAAAGGATGTAGGCTTAACGAAAGTTCCATTAATTGAATGTAGAGGGAAGTTTACAATGTTACAATTTTTGCATTAGTTCCAGAAATGCATTTTTTTTTAATCCTTCCAAGTATTAATTAATTGAAGGTCCCGTTGTTGTATTTTGCGCTTCATAATGCGCCACACATTTTCAATGCATGTGTAACCGGTAAATTACGTAGACTGTCACGTTGCAACTTCATGTAACATTTCAAAACATCTAAACAACTGCATTGATTTCAATCAAACTCGTGACAGCAATAGTGACAAGAATGTTAATAAAAATTCAGCAGAACACATTCAGTATACAGTGGTATGAATGTTTAACACGTTTATTTCGGATCAGAGCGACAACTGATTTAACACAAGGCTCCGGGATTTATCTTAGCCTGGCTGTTAGCCTGCTCTGGAGCAGGCTAGCTGCAAAGAATAAATATCCATGGTTACTTGGCTGGGTTTACTTCTAGCAGCTTTTGTGCAACCAAGTGAAGACTAAATTTATCCAGAATAACTTGAATATCCCGGCTGAATCCCTTATCTTGGTTTTGTGCAATACCCCCCTGATGTCTAGACTTGACAGTGCCGATTGTTGTTTTTGATACAAGCAAATGTGTTCCGAAATCACACCCTCTTCAGCACAAGTGAACTCGTCCACCGTGTCCCTTGCAAACTGAAAGAAAATAAGTTGATGCAATTAATATGTTAGACAACATGCTACAGTTTGTTCTTAAACCGATGCATGCTACACACACCATCATACTGGAGAACGCACCCTGTAAGCTGCTCCAGAAGGAGTTATAGGTGGCACTCCCTGTAACAGCTCCTAGTTTGGCAGGGTTTCTCCTTACTGTATGGACGGAGAAACCGTTGGCACCAGTAACCTCTGTCTCCACCACATGGTAGTCACATAGCCTAGGAGATGATGCGGTGGGAGGTAATGAGAAGATGTCCATTCCCAGTGAGCACAATGTTTAAACCATTGTTGTTTATTATCATGTTTTCAACCTCTAACACATATTGTTATGCTAGCACCATTGGAGCTGATACTGGTTCTGCTTATTATTGATCTCTGTACAGCATTCTGGTAAAAAAAATCTAGAAAGGGTTCGAGTCTACTTCACTTGATGCCCAAACTATAGGGGAAAGAATGTTTGATTGAAAATATATTTTTTATGCACTAGGGCAGTGGTCTCCAACCCTTTTCCTGGAGAACCACCAACCAGACTGTTTTCACTCAATTTAGCACACCTGATTCTACTAATTAGCTGGATGATGAGCTGAATGAAGCTACATTATTTGAGGAATATGCAAATTTATGCTCCAACAGGTGTTGTGTGATTGGCTTTGCCCACAAACCTTCCTCACTCTTTCAGCTTGAAGAAGATTCCCTGAACACAAGTGCACTCTATCTTCACAATATTCAAGAATCATTGCTTACGCTGTATCTGACACAATCTCTCCTTGGACTCCAGCAAAACCCAGGGATACAGCAGCAATGGCTGCTGCTGCCATTGTGTTGACGTTGTTAGGGGCAACAGGACAGAGCTCTGCCACTGAACCACTAAATAAGACCCGCCTCCCTTCATTCTCGCTCCAATCAGACAGCACATCTCCTGTCAGACGGAAACATGACGGGTGCTTGGACATCCGAATGAACAGAGCCTTAGAGCAACAACAAAAATGTGATTAGAAAACATTTGTCATCCAAACAACATTATTCAATGCAAAAAAGTGTTTTTTTGTTGTTTATCCAGAATGAATGTACTGATATTAGACCTAAAACTTAAAAGTCAACATTCAAATAGAGAATGTAACAGCACTATCCGGTGGCCTACAATTGCCAATTTTTAAAAACACAGCAGAAGATTGTAAACAATGTAACAAAATATTTGAATACTTGAATCTGAATCTGACGTAAATGTCTCTCATGACCTGTTATTATACATATTATTAGATTATTGAAGGGATGGTTCTCCCCTGCTGAACCTTCAATGCCCCACTATCATTCAGTCTCTGGATGTCCTGGCCTCCCCACAATGCCCCACTGGGAACATACAGCGTTTTCCCATGATGCTCTGCAGCCTGTCTCAGCTGCTGGTTGAGGTGTGGGTCTGAGAGAGCTGAAGGAGAGCCCACCTAAAACAGAAGCAGGCAGATGGGCGGGGCTAGTAGGACTAGAAACTTCATTTCAGGTGCTCACATGGGTTGGAATAGATCCTTTATTTATCAAAGAAAAAAGAATTGTACGTGTTTCACTCTGCTTTGCAAATTAAATTATCTTGTTATTTTGCCACCAACAAAAAGGTAACTAATGGTCAGTGACAGATAACATTAAAAGCAATGAACAGATGCTAACTTGGTCAGAGAGAGATTTTACCAGAAAATGTGCCTTGGAGAGGAACTGGACACCAAAGTCTTTTACAACTTTTGGATGGCACACTTCCACAATCACATCAGCCCCCCTACAACAGACAAACACAATTAGTAAAAGTATGTGTGTCATGTAGTGTGAATGAGTAGAATGTTTGTGTGTGTGTGCATTTAAGTATGTATAGTCAGGCAGTGTATCTACAGCTTTAAATTTTTATCTTTTGTAATCTATTATAAGATTTTTCCTGCAAAGTGTGTTTGGAAACTTTATATTGCTTTATATCTACTCAGTTAAATGTGAACATGTGGTAGTATGTTAATAAGTTACACACAAATCACACCAAATAGGAACAAACTACTGTATGTGTTCCTAATACATAATTACAAAAACCATTTGATGGTATGACAACAAGCTTAAACATTTAAAGGGTAAATGGTGAAAAACAGAAACATTATGTTTTGGAGTTAGTTATAGTAAAAGACATTCATTCTGGTTTTCATTTTAACTGTTTGTTGCAAATGTCATATTTTAAGTTTTTATTACAAAATTTAGGTCTTTACTACCATCGCAATATTGCCATAGAAGCACCTTAAAGCGCCTTAAAATGCAACCTAGGGTTTTTTGTGCTCAAGTCAAACTTTCATTTAAAAGCATAATTAGGACAAAGCGCCACTTTTAAGATTTTACGTATTTTTGGTTTCAATCAAATCGCCTTTTGAATGGGAGTGATAGGGGCACTACTCTGATAGCATCAAAATCGCTATTTTTAAAACACTAAGAAGGCTCAACACAATATGAAACTTTGCTCGAAGTATCACCAGGAGCTGTACACATGAACTCGAGCATTGAGAACACTGATTGTGTACACAGAGTGTAATGTTTCTTATTTTATAAGAAATTGAATCAAACACACGTGGTGCTTCAAGCTAGCCAGGCTAGTTCTTTATTTCTCTTACCTCTTGTTCTACTCCCTAATCCGGGCACTCCATTTAGCTATAACCAACACTTCCACCTATTGGTCATTAACAACAATATGTAGGCTCTTCAACTATCAGTACACAGAGTGTATTAAAAAGAAAGGTTTTGTACAACTCACCATAGCAGTTTGTGATTCTGGTGGCTGCTTTTTTGCCAGTCAAAAAGTGTCAATGTTGACAAACAATGTTCTCAATGCTCGAGTTCATGTGTACAGCTCCTGCTGAGAGTTGCTCTTTTATTCTGAACACACATATGATTAAAACGTATAAATTGCAATTTGGACTGCCAGTGCTTTAATACTGATCTGAGAAAAAAGACCTGCTGTATAAAAAAGGTATTACCTGGCTGCAAAGTCTAAAAGGTTGTGTAGAATCAACTGCTGGGACACCGTTTTTCTCAGTTTGTCTGCATTTCTGTTCCACACAAAAACCAATGTCAGGCCGACCTTGGCACCTTCTCTCAGGATTCGCTCCACAAGGTACTCCCCTGTTAGTTCAAGCAGAACATGTCACATTTTTTAGAACATTGTTGATATTATTGGGAAAGAAAAGCTAATAAAAATATCATAACTGTGCTGTAAGGAAAAATATCACAAACTTATAACATGCCTAAAACAAAATGCATATCCTAAAAAGGGAGAATAGTACACTACTAACCTAAATGCCCATATCCCACCACTCCAATTCTCATTATTTGCAACTTTTCAGTCATGGTATCTGATGGGAATGAAAACAAGAGACATTATGTACAATGGGGTGCATTTACACAGTTAAATCTGAAAATATGTACACAAAAATTATATGTAGATATGTGGGTGTCAAAGCTTTGTATTTAGTTAAATTAAGTCCAATTGTTTAATTACATGTAATTATTTGAGAATTATTTTTTCTAACGTTTCTCCCTTACGTGACCTGATAAGCTGGCAGAGAACACATTGCATCATTGCATCCAACAATGGTTGTCTTTAAAACCTGCACATTTTGTTCATAAAGCTCTTTTGCACAAACTTCCACCTTATATTATTTCAGTTTTGACTCTGAGATTGATGGGCTAATAGACCTGAGCTCAGGGATGGCTATAACTGGAGATCCCTAAGATCTCCACTGAATTGGGTAGAACTGCTTTTATTTCCTTTTCCCCTCACATTATGAATGAGTTACAATGTACACTTAATTTGGAGAAACTGGTGCCATTAGGGCATTTAAGAAATTTTGTTACAAAGAACATTTTATTACTAATTGTTTTTATTTTAAGTGATTGTGTTGCTTTCTTTTTGCATTTTTATTGCTTTCCTTGTGTCCTCCACTTTTTACTTTTGTGTGATCTACCCAGGTCGTTGCTGCAAATGAGAACTTGTTCTCAGTCAACTAACTTGGTAGAATAAGACAAATAATTCAATGCTACATACACTATATAGCAAAAAATATGTGGACACCTGACCCTCCCAGGCTCCCACCCATATGAACTTGTTGGACATCCCACTCTAGAATCATGGGTATTCATATGGATGTGTCCCCCCTTGGTGGCTTACAATAACCACAACATTTCAGGGAGGGTTTTCCACAAAAGTTTGAAGATTCTGGAGCGTCTGCGGGAATTTGTGCCCATTCAGCCAAAAGAGCATTTATTAGGTCAGCATTGATGTTGGTTGAGAAGGCCTGGCTCAGAATCGGCATTCCTATTCATCCAAAAAGTGTTCAATGGGTTTGAGGTTAGAGTTCTGTGCAGGCCACTCAGGTTCCCCACCAAACTCGTCAAACCACGTCTCTACGGACCCCACTTTGCGCATAGGGGCAGATTAATACTGAAGCAGTAAAGGGCCTTCCCCAAACTGTTATCACAATGTTGGAAGCACCTGTCTAAAATGTCTTTCTATCCTGTAGAATTCAAATGAGGGGGTCCATGTGGCATAGTGGGTTAAGTTACTACATTGCACAACAGTCTATGTCAAGATAGTGATGGGTTCCAGCCTGACTGTGTGTTCTCTCACTTTCCCCGGGTTTCCTGCACGAGGCTCCGCGCAAATTGGTATAGCGCTGCCCGGGATTTTAGGTTACATAAGTACGATTATCTATTTTGTCCAGATTTAGCACCTGTGGGTTTAATCGCGGAAATATAGTCAGTGAATGTAATCATCCTGTGCATGATACGACTAAAGAATTCCAAGTTGGATTTGCAGTTTGAAGACAATCGGTGGCTGGGCGAAATGTGTTTGGATAAACCATGTGTGCTCCCTTCGCCATCACACAGATCTGTATACTGAGTTGCGGAACTACTGATACGGTTAGTGGGAATTGGAAGGGAAGAAAATTTACAAAGAAAGAAATACAATTATTCCCAATTGCTAAAACACTAAACTCCATTTACTGAACCAAATGCTTAGTTGCCTAAACTTATTTGTCAAATCAATCACTCTTTTGGCAAAACCTTTAACAAGTTTAGGTAGTTAGACACCTTTTTGCAATACTCTAAACACATTCTCACTCAATAAAACACATTTCACACTGTTGTTGCAAAATGGTAAACACGGGTAGCAAAAGTTAACCATAACTACAACACAAGTGTCATTGCTTACACATAACAACTCAAAATTGTGCACACATTTTTCTAATGAGGTGACCAAACCAATTGTAGAGAACATAAGCTAAGTCAGAGTGCACAGAGCATTGAATGTTGAGACCAACAATGGATTGAAATGATCTTAGGCAGAGGACGAAGAGTACATGGAAAAGGTGGTGGATGAAGAGGATGAAGAGGAGGAGTAAGAAAAGTACTTTCAGATTAAATTTGGGCAACTGTAATAGACCATGTCCTTGTACATGGAATGACAATGAGGGAAGCAGGACACAAATTTCAACCCATTTTGAGCAAATATTCAGTGGCCACCATCATCAGGGCATTCAGAGAAGAGAACAGGTAATTGTTTGTTTCCATCTTGGTCATTGAAAGTTTACTACAGATATATACATTGGATTCAGGACATCACTTTGTCAGTTGAGAGGGGACTGGGAAAAAAATGAAACTTTCATGTTTCAATGTCAATTTTATTTATATAACACCTTTCATTACAAGTAAAACCCAAAGTGCTTAACATTTAAAAACAGCATACATATTAGTTTTTTTCAATTGCTAACAAGCAGTGTTCAATACTGAAACCACATTTTCAAAACTCCTAACACATTCAGCGACACACAAGTGTATTCGGACCAAACTGTGAATCATTTTTCATTGCTGTCAGACAAAATGCATTCAATCACATTTTTCAAAATCCACAAACAATTTTGTCATTCATAGCTGTGTGTAAAAAAGGACAGCATACAAAATCCCTCTTTCTGATGTCTGTTTTTCTGTATTACTTACTACAGTATTGTATATATTTATTGTATTTTCATATCGAGTGCTTGGAGCCAGAGGGGCGTAAGTGGCGTTTTGGGTGAATATGAGTTCTTAATATCAAATTAAAGGCCTCGTTGAGCTCTATCCAATGGTGCCAAAAAATACCAATCTGAGAAAAAAATTGTATTCAATAAAGCAACAAAACAATAAAGACCTAACGCAAAAGTGTGAGTAATGTTTGGAGCCAGAAGGGTGTAAGTGTAGTTGGTGCCCTAAATCAGCATTAAAAATGGCTGACACAACTGCAGACATGGAACTGTCTGAGGCAGAAAAGAGTTTGATGAATATTATGAAACAAACTGATGAATCTTATATTGAAGAAGTTGAAGATGAGCCAGAGTTGTTTTTGAATGCATTTCCTCCCAAGAGTGATGACAGTAAGACATAATAGCCGCTTTCCGACCGCAGGGATTTTTGCAGTTCCTAGAACACAACGTTCTTATAACCCTTTTTTTCTTGTGTTCCGACAGGAGAAATATGGTGATTATTTAGTTCCTCGCAGCACAGTTCCTATAACTCTTTCAGCTCCTACTTCAGAGCAGGGTCTTTCCCTTTTCCCTTTTCCTAGGTCTACATTAATTGGTCCAACTTATAAATCATGCCCATTGTTTTGTTTGTCTGTTGCGTATATTACATATTATGCTGGAGCCTTCGTCTTTTGCGTTTCTCTGTTAAGTAGCTACTCAATTTCAATAAATATGACTCCAGCCTAGTTTTTAAACGCAGCCGTTCGAACTCCGTTATGAAAACATATCAACACAACACACTTTTTAAAATTGTATTGGATGTCGTTTTCAGCCTGGTAATCTGAATAAACAAACAGCAAGCCGCTGAAGGAACCAAGCACTACTTGGGCTGAAAACAATCAGATCATCCGCATATATAAGATGATTTATACACTTATCTCCAACCATACACCCAGTGTTACAAACATTTAACTGTAAAATGTTGTTGTATGTGGCGCTATGCTAAAATCTAGTGACAACTTATCCCTCCTACCTGTTCCTATGGCCACTTGACAAGTGCGAATGCAAATTGCAAAACCGGTTTTGGGGGAGAGTAGTTCGTAGAACTGTTTAGAAGTGGACTGTTCCTATAACTACGTTCCTGTAAATGACTTGCATAGAAAATAAGTTTGAACATTCGCGTTATCTAATCCGTACTCCGAATTATTAGTATCAGGGCATTCATGTAGGATATTAATTATATATTTTAGGGACACAGCATGAGATGAGGGGGAGAGATGAGGAGATGGATGAGAGAGAGAGACACATGGAGACAGCAGAAGATGGAGGAAGAGAGACAGACAGGGAGACAGATCATGCAATTGATGAGGGACACATGGAGACAGAAGAGGATCGAGGGACTGAGACAGTAGACATTGTGTTAGAATTTGTTCAGGAGGAAGGGGTTGAAAGTGGCCAGGAAGAAGATGGCAACACACCACAAAGAGGAAGAAAAAGATATGTTGAAAATTGGAAATGAAACCAACATAAAAGGTTAATTCTGGCCAAAGCTACATTACTTTACATGGCATTCATGTTCCAGGAAGGAAGGTGAGGGAGAAGAACTGTGCCTGTTGTGGTTACAAAAGTAATCAGAACTTCCCAGAGCCAGTGAGGGATAGTATATTTCAACATTATTGGGAGATGGGAGATGGAGCAAGGCAGAAAGACTTCATTGTCAATCACGTTATCAAAAGAGGAAAAAAAACTGTGAAACAACCCATGAGTTGCCAATCAGAAGTGTGTTTAGCAAGTTCAGTGACTTTTATTACAGTCTGTACTGTTCAACAGATGCCCAGAAGGGAAAAGTGAAATGAGAAAAAAGAAACAAATATTAATGAATAACTTAAATGAAAATTAATTACTTGTTCAAGTGTTATTCTAGTGTTAATTATTCAATCAATTCCCCTTTTGACCAATTATTTTCTGCATTGTTCAGCAGATACGTCCAATATGTACCATAGAAGACTTGGAAATGTTTGGTGCCAAAAAGGCATATCTGATGTTTTGCCATATTTTTTTGATTTTAAAATGTTTTAGAACATGTTCATTGTGTTCATATGCCATAAGTTTATTACTTAAATACTCATTAATGTAAGTATGCCTGTGGTTGCAATGTTTGTCAACCACAGGTCTAGGGTTAATAATACAGGTAATTAAAGTGTTATCAATTTTGTTTTGTCTCTCCTGTAAAGTTTGTCAAAAGCCACTTACGCCCCTCTGGCTCCTAGCCCTCGATATATAGAGGCTGTTTAAATTGGAATCCATGGAGAGGCCCCATAAATACATTTTTGTTGATGAAGCAGGGTTCAATCTGGCGAAGAAGAGAAGGAGAGGCAGAAACATAATTGACCAACGTGCCATTGTGGAAGTCCCTGGCCAGCGTGGTGGCAATGTCACCCTTTGTGCAGCCATTAGTAATCATGGGGTTCTCCACCATCATGCAACCCTGGGGCCATATAACACTGAACATCTCCTGACATTTCTGAGAGGTCTTCAGGATGTTTTGTTTGAGCGTGAACAGCAGGATCTTCAGCAGGCAGTGCATCCGTCTATGTTGTGGTTTGGGACAGTCAGCTTTCACTGTGGTGTCCGGACGTGTGATTCATAAATGTCTGCCTTCCACTGTACAGCCCTTTACCAGGGAAAATCTCTTACAGGCAATGGAATTGGCCTGTGGTGACATAAATGTTGCCTGTGACGTGGACGAGGTCCTTTGGCCAGACCCAGCACAAAGACGTGATGCTGAGGCAAAATAATCCTTCCATTTATTTAAAATTTGCAGTTTCACAATATTTTCTACAGTAGTGTACTGTCATTTGCTTTTAATTTACTGTCATCTGCTTTGTTCTTAGGGCTTTTGCCTACTGTAATATACAGACATTCAATATTGTATTTACTTGCAGCACTACAGTGTACAAGATTTTCACCAGTTGTGATTTTACTTTTTATTTCCATTACAAAATGTGTTTCTGTATGAAATAAACACCTCAAAACTTTATTTCACAATACTTACAGTAATAGCAGTGGTAGTACTGACTTGTAAATTCTTCGTTATGCTCACGTTCTCTTCAATGCTTTGCTTTTGCACTCTAACGTTCAAATGACTACTCTACCCTTTTTGTTGAAAACCTGGGGGAAAACCTGGGGTCCAAAGTCCAAAATGTTAATTATTAGTTCCATTACATTGTTGAGGATCTTGTTTTTTGAAACCATGTATTTTCACATCTTTTTGCAATTGTGAAAGGTACTTACCTAAAGAAATCATAACCCAAATGTTTACTATACAATCATTGTCTAAATGATAATATGTGTTAAGGATTTTATTGATGTTTTGATCAACTATTGGGGTGTAACTGTACGCCTAACCCACCGTACTGCGGTACAGGGAAAAACATTTCAGAAAGAAAAGTCCATTTTTAGTTTAATTGGCAAATGATGGAGGCATATCCGCAGCGATAAAAAAAAAACTATGGTAATTTATTTGCCCTGATCAGATTCTGCTGGTAGGGCTGCTTGAATACAGTGAGAAGACAGTTGTTTTCATTTTTAGAACTGCCTCTGCAACCGAATGACTAAATGGACAAAGTAGCATTGTGAATCTTGCAAACAAACCTAACATTTTAGAAAACCCTTATAACGTACCGTTTGCACTTACTTTGCCCCATTACCAAGGCCGTAGCCTGCTATACCAAGGTAAAGTTAGTTTTATATTCAGAGATTCAACAGACAATACATTAAGCGCCCTATTTTATTTTTGGGCGTAACATGCAATAGGCTAAACCAATCAGAGTGTCAAAGGTGCATTTATCCTTAATAATGTTTTCAAAATGTATCATAGAAACTTATTCACAGGTCCAAATTATTCTGCAGACAGCTGGACAACTGGACAACTTATACAATCTTTGCACCACCTGTGATTGTTAAATGGGGGGTGGCAGCCAGTACCAGCATTAGGGGCATGGCAGGCTGAGGTGACGTTGCCGCTGGTACTGGCTGGGATGGTGGTGGACGCTGATAGGCCCTGGAAGCGTGAGTGGAGGAGGTGGAAGAAAACACCATGGAAGAAGGAGCTTGAGAGGAGGAGGATACAGCAACTACTGACAGGAAGCAGGTGACCACAGGCTATGCTTCCCTCAACTCCGCATGGACCCAGGGACAAGGAACCCCAAGATGGAGAGAGACAATATGGAAAAGAAGTGTGGAGAGGCTGCCGGAGAGATGACTGCCTGAGCCCATTCTTCCTAAACTGCCAATGGGAAAATGCCCCAGTAATCACGCTGCCTCAGCACCAAAACAGCCCAAGTCTGATTTCTCCCTCACCTCCTTCTCTATTCTTATCAGGGCCCTGAAAACATCCGTCCCTCCCTTTTACAACTGTTAAAAGTACAATTTAAGGACAGCTCTGGCACAAAATTAACCTAGGGGTTAATAACACATTGATATCGAGTCAACCGTTCTCTGGGATATGTTTTCATGTTAATCGAATGTGCCCAGTTTTAGTGCAAACTGATAATTACCTTATAACACTAGATGTGTGGGCATAAATAAAGTAAAAATAAATGGCTATTATATACCACTAACAAGACTCAAAATAGCACCGCACTTCAAAGGTAGCATAATGAGGGTTCCTACATGCAAACCGAAGCATTGAGAACTTTGTAAGTGTACAGACTGTTGATTAGAAATATAGTTGAAAATACATTACCGTTCGTGTATACAGCCAAGCACCATCTTCGGAAAACAGACTCGACTCGATCACTCAAACCACAAACTCTGTGCTACATGAGGTGAACTGTAAGCAAATTGTGTTTGATTTTAGTTTGCATTGCCAGCTGTAAGTCTTGCTCATTTATCTGCACGAATGACCGCAAAACCTCTTGCCATTGAAGATTCCAAGTCACATTTCAGCTCACCACAACTTTTCAACTTTTCAATATTGCACATTTTCTGTTAATCCAATGAACCTAATTTCACAACCAAAATTTTACTGTGTCCTTCAGTTATTTGATAGATCAAAATGAAATTGCTGATCCAAACACCCAATTATTTAGTGAAAGTCATGGAAATTGTCAAGGGTGCCTAAACTTTTGCATACAACTGTATGTAATATACTTGAAATATCTTACTAATTAATATAAACTAAATTAAATGTGTATTTCAAATGTAAATGTACCAGTGCTACATCTGTAAAATATTTCTAAGATATTTTATACATATATCAAACATACTTAAAGGATATATAATAATATGACTTAATAATATTTTTCAAATAAATTAGAAATATATTTTTGGGTCCTAAATAGTGGTTCCAAAATAATACACTTTAAACAATTTAGTACATAAAAACTTTAGTATACTTCAAATTCAAATGAAAATTATACTTAAGTATACTTTTTTGCTTTGGATCTCCTCCATGCTCTTACTGTACTGGGAGACACCTATTGATGGCACATATGGATTTGCAATCCTGGTGGAGCTGGATTACCTGTGCAACCTGAATGGGCTGCAAGTGCCTCCTCTTGCTACAGTAGTGAGAAGGACACTAGCAAAATGCTAAACTAAAGAAGTCATTAAGGATAAGGAGAGGGCAATTGTCTGTGGCCAGCACCTGCAAAACCATTCCCTTTTTGGGGGTTGTCTTGCCTTTGCCTCTCCAGTGCACTTGTCAGTTTTAGCTGCATCACATCAGCTGACATTGATTCACATCGCTTATGCTTTCTAACTGGACAGATTGATATCCCTGACGGTTAATTGACTTGGTGTTATACTGTGATGATTACATATATATAGATTTTCAATTGGTTCACCAAATTCTTCTCAGATAGGGTTCAATGTGTTAAATCGGAGGGTCTGTTGTGTGGACTACTGTCTGTCTCTAAGGGGTTGCCACAGGGTTTGATTCAGTATATATCAACAATGTCACGTGAGTTTAGGTGGTGTAGAGGAGAGAGACTCACAGGCAGAGAGATGGTGGTTGTTTGGATATTTATTTTAGTAGATCCAGGAGATGGTCTCATACCGTTTGGTTGCAAGTGAAACAAAGCAGGCGGTCGCACAACAATAATAGCTATACAATTTACGACGTGCTCTTAGCAGCGGCACGGACACTGACTAATATATAAGTACAGAGCGTACGCATTAAAGACCAAAACTACCCACACTCTTTTCACAAGAAACAATATTAAGATTGCTCCTGGATATGAATGATGTGCACTCACGTAACTTTAAAACACAGTATTCATCAATGACCGACAGCTCTCTCCAGTCAAGCAGCCCTTTTGTACCATAGCTCAAACTACTCATGGAACCCAGCTGAACACAATAGCTAATCAAACAGACCCACAATACGCCCACACAACCTAACCTAACACTAACCAGTAACTGCTTGACCCGAGGAGTTGTCACTAGTCCTTAAAGGTATATACATACATTTTAAAGGACAAAACAAATTACCATGCAAAGCATTGAAACCCATATAAACCCATATATTAAACAATATATAAATGAGTCCATACTCAGTTCATGTCCTGTAAATGCCAGCCCTCACTGTGCTGGGCGTGACAATGTCGCTGTTGCTGCAGGTGCTCTGATCCACCTCAATATGAGGACACCTATAAATACCTAGGTGTCTGGTTAGATTGTTCACTCTCCAGACCCACATTAACAAGGCCTCCTTCACCCAAGCACCCTTGTTTACTGATCTGCTTCAAACTCCTTCCTGAGAACATTGTAGTCTACCACAGAACCATCTGTTATGTCACCAATGTCCCATTAAGAACCACCACTGTGACCTCTATGCACTAGTTGGCTGGCCCTCCTTATACACTCGATGCCTAAAGCTGCATGCACATGATGACAGTGTCAGCTGCGCCCCACGCACAGCAAAATATTTTTAAATTTAACACTTCTGAAATGTATATACTCTACACTACAAAAAAATGCCCTTCTTGAAACAAGCTAAATAATCTTAAATCTGGTCAAATTGTCCTGTATCAAGCAAATAAATCTGCCAATGGGGTAAGCATTTGTTCCTTGCCAAGAACTCTTGAAATTAGCAAAAAGTCTTGACACTGAGAAGCATAGATTTATCTTAAAACTAGATAAAAATGATTAAAACTACGCAGGTTTAGCTAGTTACAAGCAGTTAAAAATGTGTTATTTTAGATATATATCCTTAAAATTAGTTTTGTCTTATAATAAAATTCAAATTAGCACAAACATCTTAGCAAGAGATAACATTTCTTGAAACAGAACAAAGCAATATAAGTCACTTTGTTCCGTTTCACTTCGCATCATTTTATTCCAGAGCATATCAGAAAGCTACATGTTTCAACAAACACCATATTAGATGATCTACTTACTCGATAAACGCTTGCCATTCAAACATGGCTTTCTTATATGAATGGGTTACATCGCGCATCTCATCATCCAGCACCTTGGTTTGCAACAAACAAAATTGTGGCAATAGACTTAGGATACAGTAGGTCAAGTGAAGGCCATGAGGTAGAGGCCCCTCATACTACAAATCTTTTTCAAATATTGTCACTGGAGTTGTGCCAATTGCAACCATGCAGTCTAACAAGCAAGAATGGACTAGAAAGTGCACATCAGTGGAGGAAGGCATTGGGATCTTCTGAGGGCTAGATAACAAAATAGTCAATGTAGAATATGGCTGAAAACAAGTAACGTTTCATTCAGTACTATAGTAATGTTTCACATATCACAGTTTGAACCATCATGCCTTTCATACCCATGAGAATCATGGGAGAAGCCAAAAATGTAATGAATGTCACAATGAACATTTGTTTGCTTTTTTAAGGGTTGAAGTTATTGTAGACCCTTGGTTGTTGTGTATGAAAGCCATGGTCATTCAAAAATTGTAATAGCATGTAAAGCTTTTAATGTCACTGCATAAAATACTCACCGTAAGAACATGGCCTTGCTACACGAGCCCAGCTTCTTTGGTGGTGCAGTGCCGGATGGGATGAGGAATGGCAAAGCTGAGAAAACCACTGGTTTGAAAGAATCCCCCCAAAAAGGTACAACATGTTATACTTTCTAATGCTTTCTAAAATACTGTAATTCCTCAAATAAAAACCAGTAGTCAATTAAACGCCGGGCCTCTGATAGTGGCCGGGGGCGTGGTCAACACAAACAAATAAAGGCCGGTCTTTAATAAAGGCCAGGGGGAATATTACGTGTGGATAATCTCCTATAGGTGCCTTTCATATAATGTGCATTCCAGTTAAGCGTAATGTACATTTCTATCACTTTAATAGATTCAACAATATATTCATGCTATTTTCGGATTATGGTACTTCTGCTCCTGCGAGCTGCCATTCCGTAGGTTTGTGTTCCAAACCTAATTTAGCACAAGTGACGCTACTCACTATCAGTTTGAAATGCTAACTCAGGGTAGTCGCAACTCGGGTTGGACGGAACATTCACGGAATGGCAGCTCGCGGGAGCAGGAATTAGTATGGCTAAGTATAATTGTCCTACTGGTATTTCAGTCAATGCGGCTGTATGTTTTACTCAGCTTGGTGTTGTTTGTATTAACGTACATGTAGATGGCAGTAACTACATTGGAAATAACATGGCTCCCATTCAGTGCAAGCGATTGAATCTTCAACAACTTTGTTCAACTACGTATTGGATTTGGAATGGTTACTAGAAGTGTTGAGATTGCGATAACAACGTAATGCAGCAATAAAAGGCAAACTGGAACAAGGATTTACACAAAAATATAGCCAATTATACTTATCAAACAGAGGGAATCAGAAATAAAGGCCTGCCTCTAACAAAAGCCTGCTTCAAATAAAAGCCGGTTGCCTTCTGCAGTAGAGGTAAATAAAGGCCCCGATCAATATCTTCCTTGTGTTAAACTATTTTGGTACAGTATTAAATAATTGTGTGCATCTAATATGTTTCTGTCTTATTGTTCAGCACCTGTCCGAAACTGTTTTGAACTGGGATGACCGGACACCGCGGATTAAATAAATACTTTCAGTGGTGTCTTAACTTTTAGGCTCATTTGTAACAATTGTAAAAGTAATCAGATAACAGTAATCAGTAATTACATTTGTTAAAGTAACTTATCCAACTCTGTTTGTAGGTAACTAAAGGTTAAACACTGCTAAATAGCTGTTTGCCCTTGCTAGCAAATAATTGAGATTGTGTTCATGGACGGCGTTAGTTCCCTATCTGGCTGGCTAGCTAGGTAAATTAGCTAATGGCTAAAGTTACAGACAGCTAACTTAAACCATGTAAAATGTAATTGAAAAACAACATAAATAAAATTATTTATTTACTTAATAGCGCTTTAATATAAAGTGTTACTTACACCTGAAGGTTGAAATTGCAACTTTGCAGATTCCACCCATTACTCTAATGTTCTAAGACTGTTCTTCTTCTTCATCTTCTTCTATGGGGTAATGGCAGATCGCAACCAACTGAAGGTGCATACACCGCCACCAACAGCACTGGAGAGCGAGGCCAGACACGGCCCACCCAACTCACCCCACGACCCTAGAAATAATAAAATACATCCCACCACCCCACTCGACACAATCTCCTTAAGCTCCTCCATTGACAGATCCTCTGGCACACCCATGATCACACCCTCTCACCTTCACCGCACTTCCAGGCACCATACACTTCACCTTACCCCCATTTAACACCTCCAACTTCAGCACCTTATCACTCTGAGCCACACTACCCACCACAATAAGAACCCTCCCACCACTCAAACACCTAGAATCCATAACCCTCCCCACCTGATCCCTGATTGCCGCCGTGAGTGCCACCGGTTGGAACATCCTACCTGTCGGGGCTGAAAACACAACCATCACCTTAGACCCCTGCTCCCCATCCCCATTACCAATTGCCGGCCCTACACCCTCTCCCGAACTAATCTTACCACCCTCTTTCTTCCGTGCCCGCTTTTTCTTCCGCCGAACATACCGTGATTCCTCAAACCCTACCCCCACACCAGCAACGCCCAAACTCCCATCCGAACTTCCCGTAATGCCGACCTCACTCACCGTACGGCTGTCGCTACCCGCCACCACCCCGGGAGCCTTTCTGCCTTCGCCTCGCCCTCCTCCCTCACGCAGCAAATCCAACGCCACTATCTCTGCCACTATCTCTGCTCTCTCCCACTCATACTCGGCGACACTAGGACACCTGAACAAGGCCTCTACGTCAACCGCAGCTTCCGGTCCACGCTCCATGTCAGAACCAGACAACGACACCTCATGCCTCCACTGTCGCACTGTCTCCTTCCGCGCTGCCATCTCCGGAACCGTTCTCAGACTGAAGAAGAAACAACTGGGTTATAGCTTCCTCTTCTTTAGTTTTATTGGCAGATTGCAACCGCCTGAAAGGTGCATATACCGTATTTCCTCAAATAAAGACTGGGGCCTTTATTTACCTCTACTACAGAAGGCAACCAGCTTTTATTTGAAGCAGGCTTTTGTTAGAGGCAGGCCTTTATTTCTAATTTCCCTCTGTTTGATAAGTATAATTGGCTATGTATTAATGTCAATCCTTGTTCCAGATTGCCTTTTATTGCTGCATTACGTTGTTAACTAAATCTCAACACTTCTTGTAACCGTTCCAAGTTGAAAAAAGCTGTTGAAGATTCAATCGCTTGCACTGAATGGGAGCCACGTTATTTCCAACATAGTTACTGCCATTTACATGTACGTTAACAACACCAAGCTGATTAAAACATACAGACGCATTGCCTGAAATAAGGGTAGGACAATTATACTTAGCGATACTATTTCCTGCTCCTGCGAGTTGCAATTCCGTAAATGAGTTATCGTTTCAAACTGGTAGTGAGTAGCGTCACTTGTGCTAAATTAGGTTTGGAACAAAAACCTACGCGATGGCAGCTCGCAGGAGTATTGCTGCTTTAGATAAGTACCATAATCCGAAAATAGCATGAATATATTGTTGACTCTATTCATATATACAATATATATATTGTTGAATCCAAAGTGATAGAAATGTACATTACGCTTAACTGGAATGCACATTATATGAAAGGCACCTAGGAGATTATCCACACGTTAAATTCCCCCGGCCTTTATTTAAGACCAGCCTTTATTTGTCTGTGTTGACCACGCCCCCCGCCCACTATCAGAGGCCTGGCGTTTATTTGACTACCGGTTTTTATTTGAGGAATTACGGTACTGACACCTACTGTACCGGAGTGAGAGGCCGGTCACATAGGTGCACAGAACAAATAAACGAAATAGCTATTCCACGATGGGTGAAATCAACTGAAATATGATTTCATGTGCATTATGTTTTATATATATATAAATATATATACATATATATATAACATAATGCACATGAAATCATATATATATATACATTCACCTAAATGATTATTAGGAACACCATATTAATGTTCGACCCCCTTTCGCTTTCAGAACTGCCTTCGTTCTACGTTGCATTGATTCAAAAAGGTGCTGAAAGCATTCTTTAGAAATGTTGGCCCATATTGATAGGATAGCATCTTGCAGTTGATGGAGATTTGTGGGATGCACATCCAGGGCACGAAGCTCCCATGCCACCACATCCCAAAGATGCTCTATTGGGTTGAGATCTGGTGACCGTGGGGGCCATTTTAGTTTAGTGAACTCATTGTCATGTTCAAGATACCAATTTGAAATGATTTGAGCTTTGTGACATGGTACATTATCCTGCTGGAAGTCGGCGTCAGAGGATGGGTACATGGTGGCCATAAAGGGATGGACATGGTCAGAAACAATGCTCAGGTAGGCCGTGGCATTTAAACGATGCCCAATTGGCACTAAGGGGCCTAAAGTGTCCAAGAAAACATCCCCCAAACCATTACACCACCACCACCAGCCTACACAGTGGTAACAAGGCATGATGGATCAACAGAAATTGAGACTCATCAGACCAGGCAACATTTTTCCAGTCTTCAACTGTCTAATTTTGGTGTGCTCTTGCAAATTGTAGCCTCTTTTTCTTATTTGTAGTGGAGATGAGTGGTACCCGGTCAGGTCTTCTGCTGTTGTAGCCCATCCGCTCAAGGTTGTGCATGTTGTGGCTTCACAAATGCTTTGCTGCATACCTCGGTTGTAACAAGTGGTTATTTCAGTCAAAGTTGCCCTTCTATCAGCTTGAAGCAGTCGGCCCATTCTCCTCTGACCTCTAGCATCAACAAGGCATTTTCGCCCACAGGACTATCGCGTACTGGATGTTTTTCCCTTTTCACACCATTCTTTGTAAACCCTAGAAATGGTTGTGCGTGAAAATCCCAGTAACTGAGCAGATTGTGAAATTCTCAGAACGGCCCGTCTGGCACCAACAACCATGCCACGCTGAATATTGCTTAAATCACCTTTCTTTCCCATTCTGACATTCAGTTTGGAGTTCAGGAGATTGTCTTGACCAGGACCACACCCCTAGTTGCTTCAATGCATTTAGGGGTGTGGTCCTAAATGCATTTAGGGGTGCTTCAATGCATTTAGGACCACACCCCTAAATGCATTGAAGCAACTGCCATGTGATTGGTTGAGTAGATTATTGCATTAAGAAGAAGTTGAACGGGTGTTCCTAATAATCCTTTAGGTGAGTGTATCTACAGGTCCTTCTCAAGAAATTAGCATATTGTGATAAAGTTCATTATTTTCCATAATGTAATGATAAAAATTAAACTTTCATATATTTTAGATTCATTGCACACCACCTGAAATATTTCAGGTCATTTATTGTTTTAATACTGATGATTTTGGCATACAGCTCATGAAAACCCAAAATTCCTATCTCAAAGAATTAGCA
>JACXGM010017479.1:8931-19931 GCA_016801145.1 Umbra pygmaea | reverse complement strand
AACCTTCTCTGATCTTAACCATAACCTTCCCTGATCTTAACCATAACCTTCTCTGATCTTAACCATAACCTTCCCTGATCTTAACCATAACCTTCCCTGATCTTAACCATAACATTCTTATTTTGTTAATCTGCATCTTTGAAAAAACATGACTGCACTACATCAGATGAAACACTCAAAAGGTTGATGATGTGATATTTGGGCTGTGCAGACAGTATAGTGTTGCTAAAGTGACTGAAATGCCCTGACTGACTGATGTGTTTGAATGTCTGACTGACTGTTGTTCTGTGAGGTGACTGACTGTTCTTTCAGGTGTAACGTCTGACTAACTGTTGTTTCTGTGTGATGTTGGACTTCAGCTGCAGCCACCTTTGAGGACTTCCAGATTCGGCCTCATGCCCTTAACGTCCACTCGTACCGCTCCCCTGCCTTCTGCGACCACTGTGGAGAGATGCTTTTCGGCCTTGTCCGCCAAGGCCTCAAATGTGACGGTACGACTGGCGGCTGCTCTTCCTTCCTGATGAACGTTTTGCCTTAAGAAGGGCATGAGAGCTAATTATTTATGTTGTGCTTCATGGTGTGCCCATATTACTTTTTTAGAAAGATACTTCCCCTTTCTGTGTTAGCAACTCCCCCTTCCATCTTCTCATACTCAACCACTGTCTTGTTCTCTCGATACCGCCCTCTGCAGGCTGTGGACTGAACTACCACAAGCGCTGTGCCTTTAGCATCCCAAACAACTGCAGCGGTGCTCGCAAACGGCGCCTGTCCACCCCATCCCTGACCAGTAGCCAGTCATTGCGTCTGTCCACCACGGACTCTCTGAGCAGCGTCGGGGCCGGCTCCGTCAGCACCTGCAATGAAGAAGCCAGCTTGATCCGGTCTCACACCACCCAGACATTCGTTAACTCCACCTGTACTGCATCCACATCTCTGGGCCTGTCAAGCAGCACCTCCATCAGTAGACCCATGGTCCGTGCTAACACCCATATGGTAGTTAAACTACAGTATCTTCCTCTGTGCCGGCTTGGGCTCATCTCTATTTCAATTTAGTTCATTCAGGAAGTAACCTGTCTTAGCTGTGTTCAGGAAAGATTTAAGCAGAATATTTTCTTCTCTGAAATAGCTTTGTTGGAATGGAAATGACCCAAAAGCTGGTAATTATATTAATGTTACAGCAAGTATCTAGATATATAATTTATAAATGAACAGTAGGTATACTAATGGATGAAACCGATTTATTGTAGTTTGGTATACTGAAGACAGTTATTTACAGGTGCCACCATAGGAACTGATAGCGCCGGCGTCAATTGATTTTGCCATTGCCACCTTTCTTGCTTTCTGTGACGTTTTGCAGTGGCATGACTGTATTTCCATCATAACTAAATACAGCATAAATCTCCTCTCGTCCCCAGCCACGAACCCCGAGTGAGGCGCGGCGGTTCTACACGGGCCGACCAGTACACCTGGACAAGATCCTGATGAGCAAGGTCAAGGTGCCGCACACGTTTGCCGTGCACTCCTACACGCGCCCCACCGTGTGCCAGTTCTGCAAGAGACTGCTCCGGGGCCTCTTCAGACAGGGGTTGCAGTGCAAAGGTCGCTATAAGCTTAACGGCCAGTGTGGGGTCAAAGGTTATTGGAGGTGGATTTTCAACAGGTGCTAACTTATTTGGAATGTGCTATTGTCTAACCATAGACTTGGTTGTCCTTGTTGTGTTGTAGACTGCAAGTTCAACTGCCACAAGCGTTGTGCGTACAAGGTTCCCAGTGACTGCCTGGGGGAAACGCTAGGAGGTAAATTAGGTCTTTTATGTTATTACCAGGATTTGTTAAGCCACACTTTAGCTAACACACAACACAGCACAACATCTTTACCTAAACAGACTATTAACAAGCAATAATAGCACTTATAGTGTGTTATAGTTTTTACTACTTACCCTTATCGCCTCTCTTGTATTTTCTCAGACAACAGAAGTGGTAAGTACTGCCTACTCACATAGGGCTGTAATGGGGCTTGGTAATGTCAGGTGTTGGTGCTTGGCAAATTCCATCTGGTCTCCTGAAAGCTAGCTAAGTGTGAGTGTCTGACTCGCAGTGTCTCTGTCCCCAGACATGTTGAGTCCCAACGTGGACCAGGAGGTGCCCATGGACTACAGCTGTGAGTACGCTGACTCCGATAAGTCTTCTCTGATGGACGATTCAGACGAGGCCTGCAGCATACCTGGGTCCTTTTCACCCGAGAGCAGTCAGGATGGGACGAGTGGCGACCAAAGGTTAGCACACACAAACAGGTGCATGCACACACACACACACTCCCCACACACACACCCTGACTGTGTCCCTGTGTTGTTATCAGTGCTCTGTTCATACCGTTGATGAGGGTGGTTCAGTCTATGAGGCAGACGACCAGGCGCTCCAGTACGTCTATCAAAGAGGGCTGGATGGTGCATTACAGCAACAAGGACACTCTGGTAATGCTACTGACTGGCTGACTGGACGGCAGGCTGAGTGACTGAGTGACTGAGTGACTGAGTGACTGAGTGACTGAGTGACTGAGTGACTGAGTGACTGAGTGACTGAGTGAGTGACTGAGTGACTGAGTGACTGAGTGACTGAGTGAGTGACTGAGTGAGTGACTGAGTGAGTGACTGAGTGAGTGACTGAGTGAGTGACTGAGTGAGTGACTGAGTGAGTGACTGAGTGAGTGACTGACTGACTGAGTGACTGAGTGACTGAGTGACTGACTGACTGAGTGACTGACTGACTGAGTGACTGACTGAGTGACTGAGTGACTGAGTGACTGAGTGACTGAGTGACTGACTGACTGACTGACTGACTGACTGACTGACTGACTGACTGACTGACTGACTGACTGACTGACTGACTGACTGACTGACTGACTGACTGACTGACTGACTGACTGACTGACTGACTGAGCGGCTGTTGGGCTGAATCGGTTATGAAATACAGTGTGATCTATACCTCACCAGAGTTGGAAATTGAGGCTGCTTTTCTTCAGCCATTTTCCAGAAAATGAACTGGAAGTTCTCTATATAGGGACACAATTATTTGAGACATTGTTTATCAGTTCGTCTGTCTCTCCGCTCCAGCTCTTCATCACAGTTCCTTTCCACCTGTCTTTCGCTCACCTCTAAAACGTCAACCTCTTTTACCGTTAATTATCTTCCTTTCCATCTACGTGTGTTTGTGGCCCTCTATGTGAGTGTGATTGATGGCATGTACTGTACCCGCTCTCCACTGCACTCTAAAAAGCACTCAAGAGACGTGCGTAGAATTCACGTCGACGTTTTTTTCCTTCCACTCATAAAGTGTTTCTGTTTACCTGAACTCCCACCTGAGAAACTTTCAGCCTCTCAAAGGGAGCCTGTCATGCTAACCACTCTTCTCTCACTGTTACTGTCTTCTCTGTTTCCTTCTTCTCCTCTGCCTCTCAGCTTGTCATGCTCACCCTTCTGCTTGTCCACTCGCCCTGGACCACATCTTCCCTTTGACTCCTCAGTGAAACCTGGTTGACCACTGAACCCTTTAACCCATACCCCCCCCCACTCCTCCTGCACTCCCACAGAGAAAGCGACACTACTGGCGTCTGGACTGCAAGTGCATCATCTTGTTCCAAAACGACACCACCAACAAGTACTATAAGGTATTCATTTACATTGACATTTATTAGCTGATGCGCTTCTCTAGAGTGACTTAGCAACTTTCAGTATCCTTCCCTCATTTCTTATGTACTCTGTGGCCTATTATCATATAATATGGGATTTATTTAGTTTCCCTTTTTCCTCCATAGAACCTAATATTTTCCTATTTTATTTTAACAAAAGAAATAGAAAAGTATTCACATCTCTGATATATCTCAACATTTTCTGTTATATGTCTTAATGCATTCACTGGAATGTCGTGACATATTCACTGGAATGTCTTAACCCTGCTAGGTCGATTGACGCTCTAGAGCGTCAAACGCGATTATCTCACGAACCGTACTAGCAACTACAGCTTGGTACCGTTGGAAAGGGGAGAATTGGACGCAAATAATGAGTGGTGGCACATCTCTGTGACGATGGTCTTTATTTTTGACAAAAAATATCACAGACAGGAAGTAGGAAGTGAAAATGACAAAATACCACTTTTTCAATAACATAGGACATCATCCTGCATAAAACAACCATTTTTGGAGTTGGAATTTAGCTGGGTTTTAAAAACGTATAGAAATCTAGTTAGAAATGAGTATAGCTTTTTGATGTTGACTTGTTTGTATGGCCTCCAAACTTTGCACACTGGTCCAGGAGCCCTGGGGGCTTGAAAATAAGTAATAAAAAGCCTTATTCATTATAGTTTACATGCTTTTACACATAAAAAACAACAAAATATACATACGTTCTTTAGTTTTTTGGGATAATTATTTAATAAAACATAAAATTCAATGACCCAGGATGTTGGATTTCATTCATCCATGTTGTAGCCATGGGTCTGCTGAGTCCAGAACCACAAGGCACTTCACTGTAGGTCAAAGTATGACCTTTCTAGAGGCTAAAAAGTCAACTATATGCCAGGCGGACCTAAAACCTTTTAGACCTTGAAGGGTTAATATACACTGGAATGTCTTGAAATATTCACTGGAATGTATTGACATATTCACTGGAATGCCTTGACATATTCACTGGAATGCCTTGACATATTCACTGGAATGCCTTGACATATTCACTGGAATGCCTTGACATATTCACTGGAATTTCTTGACATATTCACTGGAATGCCTTGACATATTTACTGAAATGCCTTGACATATTCACTGGAATGTCTTGACATATTTACTGGAATGCCTTGACATATTCACTGGAATGCCTTGACATATTCACTGGAATGTCTTGAAATATTCACTGGAATGTATTGACATATTCACTGGAATGCCTTGACATATTCACTGGAATGCCTTGACATATTCACTGGAATGCCTTGACATATTCACTGGAATGCCTTGACATATTCACTGGAATGTCTTGACATATTCACTGGAATGTCTTGACATATTCACTGGAATGTCTTGACATATTCACTGGAATGTCTTGACATATTCACTGGAATGTCTTGACATATTCACTGGAATGTCTTGACATATTCACTGGAATGTCTTGACATATTCACTGGAATGCCTTGACATATTCTCTGGTATGTCTTGACATATTCACTGGTATGACCTGATGTATTTTTTTATATTCTTTTATCCCCTGACTTCAAATCTGTTATCCTGTCCTTCAGGAGATCCCTCTATCTGAGGTTCTAGAAGTGTCCCCTCCTGGTGACTTCACCCTGGTTCCTCCAGGCGCCAGTCCCCACTGCTTCGAGATTGTCACAGGGACCATGCGCTACTTCGTTGGCGAGGACCCAAACATCCCTATCTTGCCCCCAACCACTCCCCAGGCTTTCCACCCAACCACCCCCCCACCAAACAATGTGGCCCCCAATAGTGGGGTGGGGCGGGAGGTGGCCAAGGCGTGGGAGAGCGCCATTCGCCAGGCTCTCATGCCAGTCATTTTCCAGGATGCACCCCCAGCAGAGGGACACACCCCTCACAGTAAGAAATAACATCGCCAAATATGCTCATTCAACTAAATGTGTGTCTTAGTTCCAGCCATTAACAACAGTACAAACAATTTAGCCATTTAATGAGAAAACAAAATGTGCTGTAGGCCAAGTCTCATTATGGGTCTTAGGGTGGATTAGCAGCACTGCTGTGTGGGATCTGGGAAAGCTGGTGTTGTGGGAGATTTACTGTGAAAGGCTTCTGAGTGGTACTGTATGCAGTCCAAAGGCTGAGGAACTCCGAAGCTGTTCACAGAGCTCTTTGTACACAAACTACATTCAGCACTCTCTCTGGTGACCCAACATAACCCAGGCAGAGAAATGACTCAGATGGAAGTGCAGGATATTTTAACATGGATGGTCAGCATGTTTTCCTTTGATCCGCAGGACAGGCTTCTGTCAGCATCTCAGTGTCTAACAGTGTGATTCAGGAGAATGTGGTAAGTAGTGTCTTTACACACAGTCACACACCATCATAGTACATTACAAACATCCGCTCTGATTACCTGTGATTTTGGGGTGATAGTGATGATTATGTTATAGGTATTGATGATAGCTGTGATATTGATGATGATTATGTTGCTGTTTCTGATGCATTTTGTCAATCCCTCCTCCAGGACATTGGTATGGTGTACCAGATCTTTGCAGATGAAGTCCTGGGTTCTGGGCAGTTTGGGGTGGTGTACGGGGGTGAGTATCTCCCATCTTTCAAACTCCTTTTTCGAGTTGTTGAACCTCAAATCAGCTAGACTCCTGCAATTTCTCCTGTCGTCACTCAATCAGGGAAGCACAGGAAGACGAGCCGTGATGTGGCCGTGAAGGTGATAGACAAGCTGCGATTCCCCACCAAGCAAGAGAGCCAGCTGAGAAATGAGGTTGCAATACTGCAGGTAACCACCGGAGGGTGCTATATTTCTTAGTTTCCCATAGAGAAACCGCTAGTGAACAAAAGCATGGATAGTAGCAATGAAGGCTTGCACTGCAGGGATGGATAATAGGCAATAGTGGAAGAAATCCATTTTTGTCCTGAACATCGTTATTGAGAACTTGTGGTGTTTTTAAAGTAGGAGCCATGCCAAAGCTGTTCTTTAATATCAATCATGTTCTTTCCCACCCAGATGACTACATTAAAATGATGAAAGCTCTCGATGCCGCTGTGAGAAATGTGTCCTCTGTCCATATCTCTGGCATTCCCAGTCTTAATATGATGTTGTCAACTGGGTAGGACTACTTTAGCTAATCATTACACATGAAGCAGTTGGAGTCATTAGAGGGGATCAACCAATTAATGATCAAGAAAATGTCTTTAAAATGGTGATAGACTCAAGAAGAATTCTCTGTATTACTTCACTATATTCTTATTCATTAGTGTTCCCTAACCAAACAGTAGGGAATATTCTGTATCGGGACAAGTGCTATGTTGGGTCTCCAACCCACAGAGGGTCCATTTTTACACCTCAGGGTTGTCATGCCAACAGAATTAATTAAAGTGGCAGGTTCTGCAGCAGAATCACCAGCTCTACTTGGTGTCCTGTGGGAAAGGTTAAGTGACAAATAAACACAGCCCTGGCAGTACACTCTACGTAACAGCTGCTCTGTCTCGTCCTCTCCGTCACTCTTCTATTCTCTTAACTCTCCATCTGTCCATTCTCCCCACTCTCATCTCTCCATTCTCTCACCTCTCCATTCTGACCCCACTTCATCTAAATTCTCTGGCCTCGCCATCACTCCATTTCTTTCTCTCTCATTTATTGCACCCCCCCTCGTTTCTACCTCTCACCTTGTTTCTGTTTGTCTCCATCTCAGAGTCTGCGTCATCTAGGCATCGTTAATCTGGAGTGTATGTTTGAGACTCCAGAGAAGGTGTTTGTGGTGATGGAGAAGCTGCATGGGGACATGCTGGAGATGATTCTGTCCAGTGAGAAGGGGAGACTTCCGGAGAGGCTCACCAAGTTCCTTATCACACAGGTGTGTATCTTTGGGCATGTGTTTGATACTGTTTTTGATACTGTTTATATTCATCATCTTGCTCCGTGTGTGTTGACTGTGTTTGTGCGTTGTGTGTCTGTCTGTAGATCCTTGCAGCCTTGAGGCACTTGCACTTTAAGAACATTGTCCACTGTGACCTGAAGCCTGAGAATGTCCTGCTAGCGTCTGCCGAGCCATTCCCCCAGGTACACACGTCTAACCTAGCTATATAAATGCGGACATCAACATTAATTCCTCTAAATAATTAAACTTGTTCTGATTCTAATGAAAATTCTAATCATAACTGCTAAAACCTACCCTAAATCTTAATCCAATCACTTAACCTAACCATTAATACCTAGCCTTTCGTCTTCTTTATTTTCTTCTCTCACTCTACTTCTCTCCTCTCTCCTTTCCAACCATTTCCAGGTGAAGCTGTGTGATTTTGGCTTTGCCCGTATCATTGGTGAGAAGTCCTTCAGGCGTTCTGTGGTGGGAACCCCAGCCTACCTGGCCCCCGAGGTGCTCCTGAACCAGGGTTACAACCGCTCCTTGGACATGTGGTCTGTAGGGGTCATCATGTACGTCAGTCTCAGCGGGACCTTTCCCTTCAACGAGGACGAGGACATCAACGACCAAATCCACAACGCTGCCTTCATGTACCCACCGAACCCCTGGAAACAGATCTCCCCTGATGGTGAGGCAAGCACAAACCCAACAAAGACGCACACCAAATATTTTGAATCCTTGTGTCACTATTACCAAACACGTTGTCTTAACCTTAACCCTGAACCTAACCCTTACTCCTCAACATTAACCCTAAACTCCAACCCTTACCTCTAAATCGTCAGGATGTAAAATGTCAGATTGTACTTGGTTCTGCAGGAATATTTGATGGATTTTTATCCACTGGGATAGTCAAACCTGTACACAATATCAAACATACATATACATTGGCTTGTGAAAGTATTCACATTTAATTCTGTTTTATAGCCAATGACACTCTTATTGTGTAATGGGTTTATACTGATAGTAGAAAAGAGGGAACTGACAGTGTTTTGATATTGCAGTGAGCATAGATTGATCAGAAAGAGAACGCTAATACAGACAACCCAGGCACTACTGAAAAAGTAAAATGAGAAAATGTTTTGTGGTGAAATTAGGCAAAGTAATAGCTTTTTGGTACAATACTGTGTGTTATGTTTGATGCAAACCCAACAGTGCCCATGCCTCAAGGCACACTATCCCTACAAGGAAGTGTGGTGGTGTCAGCATCATGCTGTTGGGATGCTTTTCATTAGCAGGCACTGGGCTTCTTGGTGAAATTGATGGAATAGATTAAGCAAAATACAGGGGAAATACTGTAAGAGGACTGGTGTGGTGGTTAAATACCTTTCCATGCAACATATTTCAGGTAGAATCTTAATCTGAATCTTACAAATTTGCCAACATATAAAGCCAGTGTCACCTTAGAATGATTGATATAGTACTGTACAGTTGTGCTCATAAGTTTGCAAACCCTGCAGAAATTGTGAAAAGATTTTGACAATATGACTGTTCATGCAATAAAATGTAACTGTTTTGTAATGATAGTGCTCATATGAATCCATTAATTAATACACAGTTGTTTGGCACCTTTGTAAACCATACTGATAACAGAAATCACCTAAATGGCCCAGATCAAAAGTTTACATACCCTTGAATGTTTGGCCTTGTTACAGAGACACAAGGTGAGACACACAGGTTAATATGACAATTAAAGGTTAATTTCCCACACCTGTGGCATTTTCAATTGCAATTAGTGTCTGTGTATAAATAGTGAATGAGTTTGTTAGCTCTCATGTGTATGCACTGAGGAGGCTAGATACTAAGCCATGGGGAGCAGAAAAGAACTGTCAAAAGACCTGTGTAATAAGGTACTGGAACTGCATAAAGTTGGAAATGGATATAAAAAGATATCCAAAGCTTTGCAAATGCCAGTCAGTACTGTTCAATCACTTATTAAGAAGTGGAAGATTTGGGGATCTCTTGACCAAGCCAAGGTCAGGTAGACCAAGAAGGAGTTCAGCCAAAACTGAGGGAAGAATTGCTTCAAAGACTACTATCACAAACAACTGCACGCTGTCGTTGATGCTAAAGGTGGCCATACACCGTATTGAGATCTGAGAGTATGCAGACTTTTGAACAGGGGTCATTTCATTTCTTTTTTGATGCCATGTTTTGATTTACGATTGTGCCATTCTGTTGTAACCTACAGTTAAATACGAATCCCATGATTAAAAAAAACCTTTGTTTTGTCTGCTCACTCATGTTTTCTTTAAAAGTGTTACATCTATTACCAATTCCCCAGGGGTATGCAAAAGTTTGAGCACAACTGTACAAATATACGTATACAGTTGTAAACAAGTGTTCCAGCTAAATATAAAACTTATTGTCATATACATACATTGTACGCCTGCTTACTATGTGTGCTCTGGTCCAGCCATCGACCTGATCAACAACTTGCTCCAGGTCAAGATGAGGAAGCGCTACAGCGTGGACAAAAGCCTCAGTCACTCCTATCTTCAGGTGGGTCAGCATTACCTACACTGTATCCAACTGCTCGATTTCTCAACATGCTTCTCTTTGCACTCAAACCACTGATCTCAACTGCCTCCACCTTCCCCCATCCCCATTCGTCCTCCAGGACTACCAGACGTGGTTGGACCTAAGGGAGCTGGAGACCAAGCTATGTGAGCGCTACATCACCCACGAGAGCGACGACTGCCGCTGGCAGATGTTCGCCCACCAACACACCCTGCCCTACCCCGCCCACCTGGTGGCCACGCCTCCTGCAGCCGGTTCCGACGACGAGACCGCGGAGGATGCAGATGTGCAGGGGCTCACCGAGAGGGTCAGCATCCTCTGAAAACCATGCCGACCAAAAAGAACCAGGACCCAAGAGGGCCCACGGGACTGACTGGCCCGGGGAAGGAGGGAGTGAGGTTAAGGAGAGAGAAGCTGGTGGGGTTGTAGGGAGTGGAAAGGGTGAGGCTTAAAGGGTTAGCTGTAGAACAGTGCCCTCTATAGGCAATAGGATCCCATCCCATCCTTGACCCTTTTCTCATTAGTCCAGCTTAGCTCTTCGACCGTTGAACTCTTTGCAGTGTAAGCGACTGCTGTTTGGTGACCTGGCAGGAGGTAGTGTAGCTAACGGGCCAGGATATATGTAGAGAAGCAGTTTGGAGGTGGCTTTATTCAGTCTGAACTGCAGTGTGACCGAATTGCAGGTGTCAGTTTGGGTGCAACTACAAAACTAAACTCCTGGAAGAGAAAGAAAAAACACTCTTCTCCTCATCTCAGAATCCAAGGGTAGCACAGAGCCCCCCCCCCCCCCCCCCCATTTATTATGTTAAAAGAGAAAGGAGGGGACGATAAGGCTTATG
>JACXGM010017478.1:0-19700 GCA_016801145.1 Umbra pygmaea | reverse complement strand
TCAGTGTGTTACACAGGGTTAGGTGTAAATCTTCAGTTAGATCATTCACAGATGTGTCAACTGTGACATCATTGGTATGGTAGAATGAGTCAGGAAGGGCATCCAGGAACCTTTGGGTTGTTAGAGAATTTATATTACGGCTCTTAAAAGTCCCTGGTTGGGTTACAATTGGAGTTACTGATGTAACAGTAAATGTAATAAAATGGTGGTCTGAAATTCCTGGGTTAAGAGGATAAACACTGAGATCTACAACATCTATGCCATGAGACAAAGGTCGAACGTGTGATTATGGCAGTGTGTAGGTCCTGAGACATGTTGGACAAAACCCACTGAATCAATTATTCCTATTAAAGCTTTTTGGAGAGGGTCATTCAAGTTCTCCATATGAATGTTAAAATCACCACAAATTATAATATTATCTGCCATCACTACTAGGCCAGATAAAAATTCATTAAGAAACACTGTGTATGGCCCAGGTGGCCTGTAGATAGTTGCTATAAAAACAGATTGATTAAGCCGCACAGATTTCATGACTAAAACCTCAAAAGACACAAACCCAATCATTATTTTGGGTGTAAGTTTAAGATCAGTGTCATAAATGAAGGCCACACCACCGCCTTTGCAAGATTCGCGGGGATATGGTTACCAATGAAGCCAGGAGGAGAGGCCTCATTAAGGGCAATAAATTAATCAGGCTTAAGCCAGGTTTCACACAGGCCAATAAAATCAAGTTTATGATCTGTTATTAGTTCATTGACTATAATTGCCTTTGATGTAAGGGATCGTACATTTAGTAATTCAAATCTTTTTTATTGATGACAGAAGTGGTGGAGGGCTTTATTATAGTGAGATTACTACGGTGAACACCACCTCGTTTAGCCTTACACAACCTGGATCGAGGTACAGTCACACTTTCAATGAGAAAACTGAGCTCACTTCACTGGCTATGCTAGTGGTGGACTCCTCTAAGCTGGCAGACTGGCTAATAGCCTGCAGCCTAACCTGCACCCTATTTCATGGTGAGGCTATAGGAGTTAGACTCCTGTCTATGTTGCTAGATAAAAGAAGAGCACCACTCCAGCTAGGATGGAGTCCGTCACTCTTCAGCAGGTTAGGCCTGACTCTTTCTCTGGGCGAGTCCCAAAAAGAGGGCCAGTTATCTACAAATTCTCCTGTGACGGGTAGAACACCGTCTTTAGCCAACGATTGAGTTGAGTCTGCTATAGATCTCGTCACTACCCCTGACTGGGAGTGGACCAGAGACAATTACTTGATGCCGACACACCTTTCTAGATAATTTACATGCTGACGCAATGTTCTGCTTAGTAACCTCTGACTGTTTCATCCTAACATCGTTGGTGCCAACGTGAATAACAATATCTCTGTACTCTCTAGAGATATTTGCCCGTTTTTGATTTCGCTAGCATCAATCTCAGATTAGCCTCTACGTTGATTGCCCTGGCCCCAGGTAAACACTGTATAATCGCTGGCTGATTCTTTAGTCTAATATTACGTTTAATGGAGTCACCGATTACTAAACTTTTCATTTTGTCATGTGACCTGCTTAGACGCGTCTGCGGCTCAATCCCCAAGAGAGACGACTCAGGCCCTGAGTCGGAGTCAAGTGGGGAAAACCGGATGAAAGTGTCTGTCGGTGGTTTAGAATTTGACACCAGCCAAGCAGGCCGACTGCGCCCTTTGCCAGCAACCATGAGAAAATTGTCCGGCTGCAAGGACGGTGCAGGGAAGTTAGGATAGCTACTACTATCAACACTGCCTGGTGGCTCAGACACGTTCTTATCGTTAGCTAGACTGGGATTTTCCTTTTCTGGCAACTGCGTCTGAAGCTGAGCCTCTAACTTAGCTATCTTAGCAAGAAGGCGAGAACAGCAACTGCAGTACGACATGCTACTTAGCTTTCGACTGGTCGCAGTAGATGAGAGACTCCTCTTTTGTCCAATAGCGTCCCGGGGTATGTGATGTGATGGTGAATAGGTGCCCACAATTAGTCAAAGTGGTTACAGGTGTAGCCTTGTTTAGTAGTCATGTGCTTGTTTTTAAATGTGATGTGATTAGAGATTTGTATATGCCTGATGAAGGTCGTGAGACCGAAAAGTTGCTAATAAAGTTTTTTTAAATGCAAGCTTTATTAGTGTGCGGGAGTTTTTCAATTGCAGATTGTCGACCTATCCCCTTGGTGGTCTTTTCCTACGCACCTATTGTCTGCAGGTGTGCGATGGCTTTTGTTCATTGATAGTATTTGTGTAAAATGTTATGCTTGGATCACTGTTTGAATAATTGATATAATAAGCATTGAATAGCAATGACGACCATCTTGATAAATGGCCGCCATATTGAATTTTTGAGTGTCCATGCCTTTTTACAAAATAGTGGCCCTTAGAGATTATCTGTGCCAAATTTCATGCTTGTATACCGAAATGAATGATTTTTTTACAAATAGACCAAACTAAATACCTAAATAACGAGGGGAGTGTGTGCAGCTGGGAACAAATCAACTAAAACATGTGACAGTGTCATGTGAACAAAAGGCGGGAAACTGAATCAACATAAAAAACACAGGGGAGAAACCACTAATGCCAGGAAACACAATAAGACAGAACTAACAATGAACAGAATCTAACCTAAACTAAACACACACACCAGGGACATTGTGACACATTGAGATTGGGTGCTGGAAACACTTCTAATCATGTTACAAAGGCCATGCGGCATAATAATTACAACATGTACACAACTGGATTTGAATTAGATATAACTTAATTTCCTCATGATCTAAAACGGGATCATTCCCTTCCAAATCATTTCCTCGTGGTTTAGTGAAAATTGTGCTGTGGTAGCTTTCAGTCAATCATCAATTTCGTATCACTTTCTCCGAAAATCTGTTCCAAAGCATCGATATCATTGATATTTCTCATTTCCAAAAAAGCTTTTAAACCATTGGGAGGCATTTTATAAAAACAATGAATATCTTTTGTGTCTGCAACACTGCCCGCAAAGACACTGCATAAAAGTCTGGAGTGTGCGCCGGGTATGCATGGTTGTAGTTTATGTAGTTTTTGGCTCACAAGTATCAACCAAACATGTCTGAAAAGCAGACTTTATGTACATATATTTTTGTGAGATGTGGATGCATTAGCTGAACGAACAGGTTTGTTTACAATGCGCTCACGTCACATTATTAAGTGGCTTTTTATTCTTGTCAGAGCAATAGTAAATTGAATATGTTAGCTAAATTTGTGATATTCTAAGCTTTCTGTACATATAAGACATGTCTATGTACATTAAAAGTAGCATTTGTGTGAAGAGTGATTTTATTCAAGTAAAGCTGAAAGCAGCCTGTTTGTTCCGCCTGCGGGACACCGATCCTTAACAGCAGTTGTCCTCAAACCCTTCCATGGAGGGCCTAGTGTATACAGGTTTTTGATTTTACCTTGTACAAGCCTGATGGAGAAGCTCACTAATTGGTTAGTATCTCCCCTAACTGGAAAGTCTAGGTCCAAATTATGCTCTAATTGAAGGGAAAGACCAAAAACCAGCATACACTAGGCCCTCCATGGAAGGGTTTGAGGACCACTGCTTAACAGGTTAAGATAACATGAGACACGCACATTTCATGAAACTGTTATCTCTGTGTTTCCCGGCAAACATTTATTTTGCTCTTATAGTGTTGCACCCTTAAAATAACTCAGTCAACTTCAGAGTCTTCATTCTTTTGTAAATTTTTACATGCCCTGGTTCATTTAGAACAAAAATGATTATGACATGTTTATAGTTCTAGCCAGCTCAGATTGTCTGACAACTAAAAACATTGATTTCTAACTCCACTCAACGACTTCCCAGTGCAGAATGTTCCCAAATATACATATCTATTGAAAAAAACGGTGTTCTTTACAGTAAATAAGAACTATAAAACATGCATTATTTTAAATCATAGATTGTATTTCACTGGATATAACCATGTGTGAAGTCACCCACAGCGCAGACTTCTTGGTTGCGGATGTGACGATTTTAGATGAAAGTAATCTAGCTAGCTAACTGATATTAATTGAGATGCTAACGAAAAACAGTATTTAAAACAAAATACTAGTATTAAAAAGTTTTCTAAAATGTTAGGCTTGCTTGCAGGCTTCACTATGTTACTATGTCCATACAGTCTTTTGATTGCAGAAGCAGTTGGGCAAATGAAAAAATATTTTGCCAGTTAAACTAAAAACTAACGTTTCTCTTAATTTTTTGCACTGTACCACAATACATACCATACCGTGACCCTCAAACCGCAATACATACCATTCCATGGATTAGACATACTGTTACACTACTAGTATGTATGTGTGTATGTATGTATGTATGTATGTATGTATGTATGTATGTATGTATGTATGTATGTATGTATGTATGTATGTATGTATGTATGTATGTATGTATGTATGTATGTATGTATGTATGTATGTACGTATGTATGTACGTATGTATGTACGTATGTATGTACGTATGTATGTATGTACGTATGTATGTATGCATGTATGTATGTATGCATGTGTGTCCACTTGGAGCAAAAATATTGGAATAATCCTGTAATTTACTTGTTTTGATAGAAATTGATACTTTCATTCTCCAAGGTGGCATTACTTTGATAACAAATTATCGGGAAAACAAGATTAAATATTTTGTATAATAATCATTAATCAAATAAAGGATTGGACATTGTGGAAAGAGCAAATTAGACTATGTGAACAGAGCCAGTTTAATCCATGGTGAAATAGAATAGACAACTCAATAAATCTTTACACATCATTATATTCCAAAACCTGAAACCTCCCCTCTTCCCTGGTTCGCTAATTTCTTTGGCAACTTTCTCCATCCTAATGGAGGTCTCAAGCTGTACAGAATTTCAACTGAAATCTGACCAGGACACATTCCTGCTACCCCTTCCTGTCTTAAAGGCCATATTTTAACCCCCTTAGGCCAACTGCTATTGTTGACCCATACCTCGATAGCTACTGATAAAAGGAACAGAGACAATGATTGACCACCCCAATTGTAAAACAAGCAACATTCCTAGGCTCACAGTTTGGGGCAATATAGAACAGGCTCTTCAACATTATACATTCATTTTGTAATACAAGGTACACTCATGACGTCAGTCTACAAAATGAATGATTCAATCTTTTATAGATTATTATGAGCTTCTCAAAAATACTAAACATAACAGGTACTACGAACATATTTCCAGATATTGTTAAATGAAAGGACATTCCATCTACTTTTAGAAAATCCAATTAAATATTTCTATAATAGTTATTTCTCGCATTTATTACTGTTTAATGTAAAAAACCTCTATATATTACAGATGAGCTAAATAACTTCATTATTAGGACACTGAAATAATGGCTGCTGAAAAAGTGGTCTTAACAAAAAAAATACACATGGGCAAAAACTTTGGTATCATCCAGAACTGTTCAGGTTTTTGTTAGAAATTAATACCTTCATTCCCCAAGGTGTCATTAAATTGATTCATATACATATCCGATATATAACCAATGTTGCAAATGTCAATTACTATCATAAATTATTGATTTATAATTAATTGTTCACATACAATGGCAAAGACCACGTTTTCTGCAGCCAACATTTACATGTAGGTGTCGTAATGATGATTTTAGCTCATCTTTAATTAATCATGTTGTGACATTCATTTTTTTTCAAATTAATGCCACCTTGGTTAATGGGGGTTGAAGATTAAGGAGTGAGGAGAAGGTGATTTGATTCCCGGGGATAGAGGGAAAAGCTTGAATTTTTGAGCAGGGGTTGACTTGGAAAGATTTAGGTAAAAAGTGGGGGAATGATATGAATCAAATGCAGACATTGAAATTTTGAAGTCAGTATCAGACTTTAGCAGGGAAGGCAGTTTTGTCAGAATCCGAATCAATTTTAATAATCACTTGCCAGTTACATCATGTGTTCCTATTCATACTTTGCAGTCATGTGATTACCATGGATACCTGGAGGGAAAGAAACGCCAATAAAATGGTGATGAACAGTGGCCAGCCAGGGGAATTGCGGCTTGGATTACCAATAATACAATCAATCAACCCAATGATAAAATTAGATAATATGAAAAGATTAACATACTTGTAACTGTCATTGCTTTGAAGCTTGCAAAGTTGAGATATTTACATCTATCGAGAATCTGTCACCTTACTGTACACCGCACTAAAAATAAAAGCCTACAAAAGTACGGATACTGTTACTAGCTAACTTTTTTCAAGAGTAAATGGGTAAACAACGCTGTCGTAGCTAAAAGACAGGAATACCTTTATATTCAAAGCAAAGGTAGCTTCCCACTAACGTTTGCTAATCTGTTCCATCTTGAGCTAATCTATTCCATCTGAATACGTACACCCTGCCTATGCTAAAATGTCCTGGTTTACACCAACCAGCGAAATTGTCCCGGTTGTTGATTATAATAAGCACAGTGGTTACACTTTACCGTAAGGGTAGATGAGATATCATGAATTAATGCATGAATTAATCGATGTATGTATTATTATTACTATCTGGCATGTCGTTTTCACCTTAAAACACCAAAATTTGTATGGTAAAACTGGCGACGTTACCTAGCTTACTAGGATTCGATGCTTACAGAATGATTTTCTTGCCCGCTAGTAGTTGTGACGTCAGGTGCAAAGTATTGTGGCAATCGCGGCTCCCGCACAGCTGCCTAACTAGCTGAAGAACGAGGAAGCGGTGACTGAAGTCACAGGGAACAGACTTTATTGCCCTAGAATACAGGCTAACTGGGTTGGAAGAGTGCCCAAAACAACAAATATGCTAACACTCGCCCTCTCTAACTCAACTCCGCCAAAACACACACAGAACTTTTTCGCCCCCCTCCTCTCGAACTTGGCCAATCACTAACTAGGGCGACAACTTCCCCCAAAGAAACTCCCCCCCAGCCCCGAGGGTTTCTCTCGCTCGCCTTAGCTCTGCAGGGTTGCCACACTGCCCCCCCCTCTAAGTCCTCGTCTTCGAGGAAGAGCAAAGTCTTGGAAGCGACCCAGAAGTGGTAGAGGGATGTCTTGGCACTAGAGCTCCAAGTGGTGTCACAGCCTTTCCCTGAAGAGAAACCGATGGGCGTCCACCGCGACGTGGAGAACATCCTCTTGCCCGGGTCGGAGTCACTGGAAATGCCGGTTGCTGGATTCCTCGGTACGGAGCCATCCTATCCCGATGTAGGACCACTGTGCGTCCTCTCGGAGCCAGTTTGACACGATACACAACCTGGCCCACCCTCTGCACCATGTAGCAGGGACCGATCCACGTGCTGTCCAACTTAGGGCAGTGACCTTTAACCCTCTTGGGCCCGCACACCCAGGCAAGGTCCCCAGCCTGGAAGTCCTGTCCCATGACATGCACGTCGTAGCCTCGCTTCTGACGGACCCCGGCCTGCTGTGCTTGGTGCCTGGCAAATCTGTGTGCCGCCTCCAAACGGTCCTGCAACTGCCTGGCATATTCAGGCCCTGCCAGGGCAACGACCACTTGCCAACAAGCTTCTCCGGTGGCTGGCTCATGCCAGCACCTTTTCAAGACTCCCTCGTGCAGCTCCACCCCCGGCCATTGAGACCAGAGTCCTCTGAATGTGGCGGACTGTCCAACCACCTCCTCCCAGGGTGGTCGGATGTTGGCATCCAGCCACCCCATGACCAGACTTAGGTCAGGGTCCTCGAGCTGCAACTCCCTCCACTTCTTCACATTGTGAGGTAGTAGCGCCCGGCAGATCACCCTTCCAGACTTCCAGTTTGCTATTTCCCGTTCTTCAGCACGGTCACAGTGGTGACAGTCGGGGGCACATGGTCGGCAGGCCACAGAGGATGTGTTTGAAATAGCCTACTGCATCAATCACTGCCAACAGTTCTCTGCGAGTGACACAATAGTTCTTCTCTGCCTTATCAAGGGTGTGATTGTGGTATGCAACCACTCGCTCGCCCTGCGGGGTCAGCTGCGAGAGGACGCCGCCAAGGCCTGTGTTGCTGGCATCCGTGTCGAGGATAAATGGCAGCTTCGCGATGGGTGCAATTAGCACCGGGTCTTTGCACAAGACTTGTTTCAGCTTGTGGAAGGCGGCTTCTTGGTCTGGTCCCCACTCATAGGGAATGTCTTTGCGCAGTAAATGAAACAGGGGAGCAGCCACTGTAGAGAAACCAGCCACAAACCTTCTGTAATAGGAAGCCAATCCCAAGAAGGATTTCAGTTGATGCACATCAGTGGAAGTGGGCCAATCCCATACAGCTGTCACCTTGTTGGGTTCAGTCATAATGCCAGCTTCACTTACTTTGTGACCCAAGAAGGAGACATCCCGCCAAAGGAAGCGGCATTTCCCAGGGTGCAGCTTCATGCCCGCCGATTTTGTCGTATCTAGTACTTCCCTCAGGCTCTGAAGTGCTGAGTCAAAGCTGGGCCCATGGACGAGGAGGTCATCAAGGTAGACCAGGCTGCGTTCGGGGGGAACACCCGCAAGGACCTATTCCATCAGCCTTTCATAAGTTGCGGGGGCATTGCACAGCCCGAACGGCATGGTGGTGAACTGCCACAGGCCCCGCCCTATGGTAAAGGCGGTCTTGGCCTTATCTTCTGGAGCCATGGCCACCTGCCAGTACCCGCTCCGGAGGTCCAAAGATGAAAACCAGGCCGAGCCAGCAACATAGTCAAGGGACTCATCTATCCGCGGCAGCAGATAGGAGTCTTTCACTGTCTTGTCGTTTAATGGCCGAAAGTCAACGCAGAACCTCCACTTCCCATCCTTCCTAAGGACCATAACGACCGGAGACACCCATGGGCTTTCAGATGGCTCAATAATGTTGGCATCTTTTATTTCTTGTAGCATTTGGTTCGCAGCAGCTTGGCGGGCATAGGGGAGGCGCCTAGGCCGCTGGCGGATTGGCTGAGTAGTCCCAGTATTGATGGAGTGCTGTACCAGGTGAGTGTGCCCGACGTCATTAGGGTTGGTGGAAAAACTGTGACGATACTCATGCAAGAGTTCCCAGAGCTTATCCTGCTGTTCTGAGTCCAGACCTTCACGATTGTTCTCCCACAGGTCCTTGATGGTTGCCGTTGCCGCCAACTCTTTCTCGGAACAGGGGACCACACTCGCAGCCTGGAAGACTGCAGGTAAAGGGGGCTGACCGTCTAAAGGGACTAGGGCTAGGGGGTTGTCAATGGTCAGTGGAGGAGGGCTTTCTGCCGGATGGACCTCCCCCAGCGAAGAGTCTGTAGGATGGGGCAGCTGTCCCTGTGCAGTGTTATCCTCCACTACATCACTAGTCATTTTAGGGCTGGTGGGGTCACTAGAAACCCCGTCAGGGAATGTAATTGTTTGTGTGTGGAAGTCCAGTGTAGCCTTCGCTTCACCCAGAAAGTTCAGTCCAAGTATACAACTCTCTGTTACTTCAGCGACCCAGACTGGTTGGCAGGCCGAATAAGCCCCCACTTTGATCTGCGTTTCACACTGCCCCAGCATGGGGGCTACTTCCCCGGTGACTGTGGTGAGTGGGACATTAGTGGCTTGGGTTTGGGTTCCAGCCGGCAGGAGGTCAGGGTGAAGGAGGCTTGCCGTTGAGCCTGAGTCGAGCAGGGCGTTGGTCATTCGGCCATTGACCCTTACAGGTACTCGGCAGCAGTCCTTGTTGGAGGCTTTTAGGGCACTAAGGGCATGAGCGACAGGGAGGCAGAACGCTGTTATTGCCTGCTGGTCATCACCACCTCTGGGGAGCGAAGGATGGCTCGGGTCGCTCCCCGCTACACCGAGCCCCGGGCATTTCCCAAAGCCGGGACACCAGGGGCATTATCTGGGACAGGACAAAAGCGCCATGTGTGACCCCCGTTTGCACCTCCAACAGATTTGTCTTGGGCGATCTTCGGGCAAAGGAGACGGTCATCCGGGGCCCGAGGGAAGGAAGGTTGGTTCAAGGTGTGGAGAAACTTGACTCTTGGACCTTCTATTAGGATGTCTTCCACTGCCAATGCCTTCTCTAGGGCTGCTTCAAGCGTCTGTGGATCAGCAAGCCGGACTTGTTGATACAATGGAATGGGGAGGAGGCCACAAATGAATTCCTCCTTAGTTAGCACTGAGCACGTCTTTTCATCAAACTCAGGGAACCCTCTCTGAGCGAGCTAACGTAGCTCTGCTACAAACACTCCTAGCTTCTCTCCAGGTGCCCGCACTCGTTCGTTGAATCTCTGCCGCATCACAACTGCGGGGGTGGTGGTCCCAAAGCGTCTTACCAGCGCCCTGGAAATGGCTTGTGGGTTCTCCAGGTCTGCCGCAGTCACATCCAGCAGTATTTTCTGGCATCACCTTCCAAAGCAGAGATCAAATGGGCAGCTCTCTCAGTTGGTGACCAGCCATTTGCGGTTGCTAGAAGATGGAACTGGGCCCAGTATGTTTCCCAGGAGGTGAGTCCATCATAGCACCCAACTTTTAAATGTCTATCTCTTGTAGCCAGTTGCTGTACCCTCATCAGGGCAGTGGTAAGTGCGGTGGTCAAGGCAGGTACAAGGTCACCCGTTTGGTTAGCCGCCGGAGGTGGACAAGCTGGGGCCGCTGTAAGGGAACAACACCTTCCAAGTGTCCTGACAGGGTGACAATCTACACTGGGACCCTCATCTGCATGGTGTGTGAGTTGTGGAAACAAACCATCCACTGGAACCTTAGCATTATGGGTCTCAGCCACTGCAGCATGTCTATCTCTTGAAATGGGCATTTTAGCCATGGCATAGTTAGGCTGCACATTTCCCTCATTCGTGTCAACCGGAAAAACCCCATCAGCAAAAGCCACTGACTCATGAGAATTAGTCACAGAGTTTTTCAGGAAAAGTCCAAAAGCACGCTCCATTGCAATGCTCATTCTCTGTATAAAGCCATCCTCTATTCTAGCAGTAATGTCTTTCTCTAACTCCGTGATAGAAGTTGGTTGGCCAACTATTTTACCTTTGGGATCGCCCACAGTAGTGACATCATCGCTTACGGATCTGCTGATGTCAGGTCCGTGCGCATCCGGGTTGTTTACATTTAGTGCTCCCGAGCATTGTCTGGCTGGAGCGGTAACTTGAAACTGACTTTTCTTCATAGCTTCAGGGACGTCCGTCAGCAGTGTAACTAGCGGTGAGTGAGTTATTGTTTTCACCTTTCTCCGTACAACTTGGTCCTCTTCTGTTGGCTTTCCCCTTGGTGTGTCAGGGGGAGTGTATAGGGCATAGCGGTCCGACCCACAGTTACGTTCAGCCATCTTTTCTCCTCGGTAGTGGCTAGCAGGTAGACAGTTAGCTAACGTGCGGGAGATGAAACGTGGTTATCCCACTTCTGACACCAATGTGGCAATCGCGGCTCCCGCACAGCTGCCTAACTAGCTGAAGAACGAGGAAGCGGTGACTGAGGTCACAGGGAACAGACTTTATTGCCCTAGAATACAGGCTAACTGGGTTGGAAGAGTGCCCAAAACAACAAATATGCACAAATATACACTCGCCCTCTCTAACTCAACTCCGCCAAAACACACACAGGCCAATCACTAACTAGGGCGACAACTTCTGCCAAAGAAACTCCCCCCCCCAGCCCCGAGGGTCTCTCTCGCTCGCCTTAGCTCTGCAGGGTTGCCACAGTATGAATTAAAGTGAAATGCTTGGTTCCCAATTCCTTGCCTAGTGATGCAAACCATTCTAGAACAATAATAAAATGTGAGTAAAAACAATACATTGCTAAAGCAATATACATGAATAACACTTGTAAGAAATGTACAGGATTAGGAGCAGCAAAAAACAATATTAGTGTATATACAGAGGGATGATAAAGTTAGCAGTAGAGCATTACGATGGTACTAGAGTCCACTAGATAATGTACATATTAAGTAATTAGTGTGCAGCTTGTGGGCAAGGATTAGCAAAGATACATCAAAATATATTTAAAAATATTACACCACATACCTTAAATTTAATTGTATCCAATTAAACCACCAAATACAGCAGCCACACCATGTATCAAAACATACTAATGTATTTTTTTATACTAAAAATATTTTTACAAGGGAGCATGAAATCCCTTTTCAATCCTTCCATCTATCAACGTATTTGATCTATCCTATCACCAGTACACTGTTTGATAGCAACAGCTTTTCTCTGCCTAATGAGTCATGCAATAAATCTGACATTTGCGACCAGTTAACAGATCAAATATTCACATATCCCTGTGATCACTCAGATGAAGTTTAGTTTTAAAGTAACCAACAGTTTAATGTTTAACTAACAGTTTTCTAATGACTCATAATTGTATCTTAATTTACTTAATTGGGGTTTGGTAATGAATCATACTAAATAGCTACTTCAATTAGGGTACAATCTTTTAGCAATCAATTATTTATTTATCAATTATTGGACACCTATTTGGAAGATGAAAACAAGAATTTTAGCAAGGACTCTGATGAAGATGTAACTACATCGAAACGTTAGTCATTACTATGCACCTTTACTATTAAACTATCAATAAGAAGGCATCCTTGTTGCACCGGCAATCTTTTTTCTCTACTTTGACTTGTCTTGCCGTTTTTAATTTCTAGAAAACGAGTCCTATTTTTAGTCTAAAAAGAAAAATAATCTTGCCAAGCATTTTTCACATAAGAAAATGGTCTTATTTTAAGAGAATATACCTAACCTTTTCTTAATAACATTTACCAACTAATTTCAAGATCAATTTAACTAGTAATAAGGTGTGGACATATTTAGCAAATTATCCCAGCAAAGGAACATGCTTATCTTCCTTAATTTAAGATTGAGACAACTTGCACAACTTCTCAATTTAAGAATCCTATGAAATGACAGCAATTTTTTTTATTATAAACATGACAAACATGAAAATACAGTTTAACATGACCCTTGACTGATTTGGATAAAGGTATTACACAGTTCTTCTAAAGGTTTTACACAGTACCTTCCTACCAAATTAATTTCAAATCTTTCCATAACATTTCTGTAACTTTTTGCCAAATTTCCATGACTGTTGCATTTATGAGCCACAGCTGTTGTATTTTTGATACTTACTACTGTAGACTGGAAACATTACACAGAAGCTGCAGTTTTGGAGAAACTCGAACGCAGTTGTCTAGCCATCACAATTTAGCCCTTTACAACATTACTCAAACCCCAATGCTTGGCCATTTTTCCTGCTTCTAAACACATCAATTTTGAGGACAACATTTTCACTTGCTGCCTAATTTCCCACAATAATGAGATCATAAATGTTATTCACTGCACCTGTCAGCGGTCATAATGTTAAGGCTGATCAGTGTATTACAGTTGTGGCTAACATTGTAAGATTAAATGAAATCTATAAGGTTGTCTGCACGTATCAGTTCAGTTTCCTGTGCCAGGTTGGGAACCTCAATTGTATATGCCATGTACTCTGGTTTTATTAGACAGTACTGTATTGCTGAAACTCAAAATATATGTAATGATGAATTTATGATGTTTCGCACAAATCTAAATTCAGGTTAATTGTTAAGACTCTACAGGAAACAGAAGTAATTATTTATTTTTTGCCATTTAAAATATATGGCAATTATTTTTTTCTGATCTGGTCCAAAGGTACACTCACTACAAAAAATTGGGTTGTCAGAACATTTACATTTTAACAACAGTCAAACATTTGATAATGCTTAATCAATGACTTGGACACATATTTTTATTCAATTTTAAAGCCCATTGTTTTAAAACATAATGCTTGCACATGTGATAGAGCATTGGTCGTAATAGTTTAATCTGGGATGGAGAATGAATCGAATAATATTGTTTGGGTGTGGTGTTCTTAAGGAAAAACAAATTTACATGCATTAAGTTGTAAGTATAGAGTGAACAATCCACATTTGTTAAGCAAAACAATACTCACTAAATACTACTGTAATACAATATGGTAATTCAAAGATATAGAATTTCATTAAAACCTAAAGCACATTAAATCATATTTGAGCTGATTTCACCCATCGTAGAGAAGATATTTTGTTTATTTGTCCTGTGCACCTGTTTATCACTGTGACCAGCCTCTAACTCCGGTACAGTAGGTGGCAGTATATACACCTTTCAGTCGGTTGCGATCTGCCAGTATAACTAAAGAAGAGGAAACTGTGCCCCAACTTTTTCTTTCTCCAGTCTGACAGAACATTTGAGTAATGGGTGCACTCGGCAAAGTTGCAATTTCTACCTTCAGGGGTAAATAACTAGCCTGGGAGAACCCTGAGGGACTTCCGAGTAATTTGAGATTTACTCTGCAAGTCAGTCTGGCTAAATGCCCATTCAATCCCATTTCCAATTTTTCCAAATCGAGGCACCAATCACAACCGTTGAGGCGGGCTTTACACAATGACGATATCACAGCTATATACTGTCATTGGTTGAAGCAGAAAATTACAACGATGTCTGCCACAATGGAACATTTGGAATATCACTTGATCGAATCAGCTATCGTGACTGTTTTAAGCAATTTGCACATTTCCTTTTTTGTAAAAAATCTGAGCAAAGAACAACACTCAAAGCCTTCATATAAAAAATATGTTGTCACAGTCTTGCCGACTCGATTCGGCAAAAGTCTGATATATCCTATTGCGCCGAATGGCATTTGAGTGGCGTCCATTGGTGACGCCCCTTTGAAAATGGGCTGTGAATGAACCTTGCCCAGACCCCCTCTCAATTACAATTGAGAAGGGTCTGGTGTCAACCAGGCTAGCAAGTAACACCTTAAATTAAAGTGTTATTACATAAATAATAACGTGGCGTTTTTCAATGAAATTTTTCCATGTTTTAGTTTAGCTGTCTGTAAATTTAGCCGTTAGCTAATTTACCTAGCTAGCTTGCCAGATAGGGAACTTTAACACCTTCCATGAACACAATCTCAAACATTTACTAGCAAGGGCAAACAGCTATTTAGCAGTGTTTAACCTTCGGCTGGCTACAAGCAGAGTTGGGTTAGTAACTTCTTCCATCCCAGCATACGTCCTATTCACTGACATTGAATTGGAGCATGTGAGACCCTCATACTCTGAGTGGCACTGACTTGGAACAGAGAGCACCATCACGCCATCACATTATGGTGTGATGAAGCAAGCTATGGAGCCTCCAAGAACTTTAGAGGTAAGTTCACAAGTACACTAACATTTAATTTAGAGATTCCAAATTTTAATATTTTAGACAGCATTAGAGAGTTTAACATGTTGTACCTTTCGGGGGGGGTTCTTTCAAACCAGCGGGACATGCAATTGCAGTTTTCCCAGCACTGCCATTGTTCGTCCTATCTGGCACTGCACCACCAAAGAAGCTGGGCTCGAGCAGTGAGTATTTTATGCAGTGACATCAAAAGCTTTCCACCCTATTACAATGTTTGAATGACCATGGCTTTTATACACATAACAACCAAGGGTCTAAAATAACTTCAACCCATAAAAAAGCAATTTAAAATCAAGCAAACAATTGTTCATTGTGACATTCATTTAATATTTTTTGAAGAAGCCAAAAATGATTGTATACCCTTGATTCTCATTGGTATGAAAGGCATGATGGTTCAAACTGTGATATGTAAAAATTACTACAGTACTGAATGAAACATGTCACTTGTTTTCTGCCTTTTCTTAATGTTCTACATTGACTATTTTGTTATCTAGCCCTGAGAAGATCCCAATGCCTTCCTCCACTGATGTGCACTTTCCAGTCCATGCTTGCTTGTTAGACAAGACAACTACATGGTTGCCATTGGCACAACCCCAGTGACAACATTTGAAAAAGATTTGTAGTATGAGGGGCCTCTTTACCTCATGGCCTTCACTTGACCTACTATACACATTTGTCTGTTACAAACCAAGGTGCTGGGAGATGACATGTGCAATGTAACCCATTCGTATAAGAAAGCCATGTCTGAATGGCAAGTGTTCATCAAGAAAGTCAATAATCTCATATGGTGTTTGTTGAAACATATAGCTCACATCTAATTACATTACTGAGCATCAATGAAATTGAGATTTGTTTAAAGACCCTAAAAGTGAGAATGCTTCATGTTGCTTATTTTAAAACAAAGTAACTTATATTGTTTCAGGAAATTTAATCTCATGCTAAGATTTTGTGCTAATTTGGGAATTTTATTATGAGAAAAAAAAGTTTAGAAGTTTTATTTTTATTTTTTACATATAGCCTATAGCCTATATTTGTTAAATCACGTGGCGCGTTGACACGTGCAACCAGAGCCCCGCGCTTCGTTTTGAAAGGTGGGGAGAGGTAATGAGGAGTGAAATATACCGGCTGCCTGTTTTGCGCCTGCAACGCGTTTTTCATTTAAAATGACAACCCTTGGACATTTATGATGACTGGTGATATTAACTTGCGCTTTCATTTTGTCATGTACAGAAACGTATAATGCTATAGTATTGGGAAGCCTATATTATTCTATCGGCTATAATTCATCATGCTCCTGATGCATTATAGCCGACAAAATAACGTTAACTTAAAAACAACACACACAGTGATTGACAACACACACTTTATTTTCAGAGAGGACCGTAATGGTCATTTCAATGGAATGGGTGCACTCGGCAGATATTGTATAGTTAGTAACATAATGTATAGCAAGCGTTATCAACATTTTGTTTTGTGGTAATGAAATTTAGCCCTTATTTGCAACAACCTTGTTCTAGATTGTCACCGACTGTTTTCATTCTATAATTTGACAACTCGCTAAACAGTGCATCAAGGCTACTTTCCTTTGATTGACAACAGAAAGTGAAAACGTCTGCGACAAATTTTCTGCAACAATATTTTGGTTGGTGTGGACTTTACGCCAGTGTAGCTAAGTTGAACCTTAAGTCTCCGTGGTGAAACCAAACATCGACACAGCTTTAGTATGAGACTAACTAGTTTCAACGTATCGTTTAGTTTGGACTTTGCACCCGAGTGAACTTATACGCAAAGCTGGTACAACCGGCAGCTGTTGTTGATCTGTTCTGTATGCTGCTGTTTGCACATTAAAATAAATCTGTGAATTGTTTTGTATATTTAACAGACACTCGTCGATTTAATTTTTTATTTAAAGCCAATTGAATCTTAAAATCTTATCAGTTAACGGTTAATAATCGGATAACGAGTTGCGGTTGTCGGTCAGGAAAATTACCCGAAATGAGCATCCCTAGTTACGATTATCGCAGCCTGATGTGTTAACTATGAAACAAACTCCACCGCTCTAGAATTAGCAGCACATTTTTCTCTCAGGCAATTCGTCCTGTAAATTAAGGTGCACAATTTCTTTCAAGACCCTGAATTTTAGGTCAAGAGCCTGAAATAGTAACTAAAAAGCCCCCAGATTTCCCTCAATTATTCTGTGTGCATCTGTGTTTGCTTTGGCATGTGTGGAAATGACTCACCCCTTGTCAGTTACTTCTTTGCTCTGTCTTTTCTTTTTTATACTTCACACCTTGCAATTCCTGTATTGTAGCAGTAGATCAAAGGGAAATTATAGGATTCAAAATATGACACATATGTCTAAATAATAACACTGTAACTAACAGTGTAATTGAGTGTCTCTGCAGATTTTGTGGGAGTTCTATATCTTGAATAGTGTCCTGGTAGAATCAGTCACTTGGACCGAAATATCCCCGCTTTCTCTGTAAGTGAAAAATATCGTATTGCATAAGACGTTGGAGTGACCTGAGTGTGTAGAGGCAAAATGCACATCACACTCTCTCGCAAATGCAAGCAGAAATGTATGGGAAGGCACAGATACGCACGTGGGTGTGCACATATCTAAGCACACAAAGAGAGAGCCACACACACATAGAAAGAGGCACACACAAATTACCCCACAAAATATTCATACTTATTCTCAAACACACACACATGCAAGCAAGCAAAAACACAGTGATATTCTATTAGTGTCCAGCAGTCAGAGCGAGGCCGGGCAGAGGCAGGGAAACTAGAGCTGGCTTAGAATGCTGACTCAGGAAACAGGCCCAGAGAGGGAGGTGTGTGTTGCACTAAATGAGAGGATTGTTACACACACACAAACACACACACAAACACACACACACACCGATGCTGATGTGACCCAAACAGCTAGTGAAACAACCGGAACTGATTTACACTCACGTTCATATCTCACTTTCTTCATCAATGTTGGAATGTCACTCTCCCGCTCTCCCATACTCATCTCTCTTTCACTCTGTTTCTATCACTCCCCCCTCACTCTGTTTCTATCACTCCCCCCTCACTCTGTTTCTATCCCTCCTTTCCCCGTCACTCTGTTTCTATCTCTCTCTTCTCAATTACTCTGTTTCTATCATTCCCCTTCACTCTGTTTTCATCGATCTTCTCCTTCACTCTGTTGCTATCACTCTCTTCTCAATTCTGTTTCAATCACTCTCTTCTTCACTGTTTCTATCACTCTTCTCCTTCACTCTGTTTCTTTCACGCTTCTCCTTCACTCTGTTCTACCATTCTCTTCTCCTTCACTCTGTTTCTATCACTCTCTCTGCTCCTTCACAATGTTTCTATCACTCTTTTCTCAGTCACTCTGTGTCTATATCTCTCTTCTCGATTCTCTTTCTATCACTCTCTTCTCCTTCACTCCTTTTCCCCATTCTTTCTATCACTCTTTTTTCCCATTCTTTCTATCACTCTTTTTCCCCATTCTTCTATCACTCTCATCTCCTTCACTTTGTTCATGTTCTCATTGTCATTCACTTGTTTTCAGTCACACTTCCTGTTTTTATGTCTCCCTCTGCATTACCGTGTTCTGTCTCTAGAATAGTTGCACCCTGAAAGGTCCAAGTTGGATTTCAAGGTGTCTGTCAGTCATTCAATTAAGTAAATGTATTTTATAGAGCCCTATAAGTGCTTATACAGATACCCGGCCTGTGTGTGCATCTTACATTTTCTGAATTCCTTCCTAAATTAACATGCGCTCAGTCCTCTGTGAATAAATTAACCATTCGTACATCATCCACTAAAAAAAGGTTGGGGCTCTAATGTTGTCAGTGCCCAGATGGCTGCTGATGTCCTCTGGATTGTACAGCCCACCTCAACCCCCCCACCTCTCTTGCTGTCCCTTTCTCACCCCTTCACTTCAGTCTCTCTTTTTCTCTCCCTGTTTTTAATATCTGTCCTTTCTCTCTCTAAAAATACTGTGGCCCTGTCACTATAACAGATCACCTCTGAGGGAATTCAGGGCCAGCACTGGACACTGCTTTTCGCATGCACATGGACAGACGCACACACTGTGGTGTTACGCAACAGATGCACCGTTGCTCTCAGAGTGTGTTGACGCAGGCCGTGCGTGTGTCGAACCAGCAGGTGCAATACACAGCACGCAGGCTGTTACAGGAGGAGAATCTCTGCCAGGTAATTGGTAGAACTCATATACACACACACGCACATGCACACACACACACACACTGTTGTCTATTTGATTGTGTAATCAGAGTCTGTTTTAGAAAGAGATAACACAGAAAAGTACCACATTTGTAAGAGAAACAGCAAGAGATTATGTTTTCAGAACAGGGTGAGAGTGTTTATGTAGAGAGAGAGAGAGAGAGAGAGAGAGAGAGAGAGAGAGAGAGAGAGAGAGAGAGAGAGAGAGAGAGAGAGAGAGAGAGAGAGAGAGA
>JACXGM010017477.1:0-19701 GCA_016801145.1 Umbra pygmaea | reverse complement strand
ATACAGTAATTTACACAGTCAGCTAGCTACTAAATACAGCTGGCACACTACACATACAGTACAATAACATTACCACACAGATACGATGTGTTCTCCATTATCAAGGTACAGAAAATAGGTTTAATAAACTTACTCATGTTAATTGTCCTCTTGTACGTCTCTTTCCATGCGTGCTGGAAAACTTCAGTGATTCAGTGACACATATGCGGTCGTCAGTCATTTTTGTTTAAGCCTTACAAGTAAAGCTATTCCACAATCCCATTCATTGTAGCAAGTGCTTTTTCCCATAGAAGCACTTAGGCAATTAGAATTTAACCGCGTTTCAACTGGATTAGCTGCAGAACATGCTGCCTTGTTGAAGCTAGATATCGAACTCCAGTTGTTGTAAATGTTCTTCGGTGTACTCGGGCACAAACATGTTGGTTGGATTTCACTCAGAATGTAAAAGCAAGTTGTAAAATTCCTCATCTGCAAATCCTAATTTAGTAGCAATTGTGTTACCAGCCACTGTGGTTACGAACTGTTTCACAGAATCTAGAGGACCTGCCGCGTGGGCGGGGCTTGGAACAGGGAAGTCAGCATTGTAGTTCTCTAGATACTGAAAAAATCATACCACCTCATCTGTTTAGCATTAAAACGGCTGATCGAAATGTCACAGAAAGACAAGCTATAGCTTAAAAAAATCAAGGACAACCGAGGCTTTAATGAGTAGGTTTGAAAGCCAGATCAGTCTAACAGGGATGCTTATTTTCGCGTCCGAATACACGCCTGTATTCATTTTTCCTATCTCTAAGGTCCATTGGATTTCCACCGTGACGTCAGCGTGTGAAAATTCCCAGCGAAATTTTAAATCTTGCTCTTTCACTAGCCAGGCATGGGTGAAACATATCTCACTGTTCTACAAATGTCTGGGGGGAGCTACTATCACCTCCAGATAGCTGTAGGGTGAAGTATCCCTTTAAGTGTTTTACGATGTGTGCGGGAGTGTTGCTAATGTCATGTGTGTTTTAACTATTGAATGGACGTGCTGACTGCAGTGTGTTTCATCATTGGCCAAAGTATGTAACACATGCACGATGTGTGTAGTGTTTTGCACCGTGTGTTTATTCATTTGGGGCCTGAGTGTACCAAATGCATGCAAACGTTACAGTTTCAACACTTTGTTATGAGCATTCACTTTTAGTGTTTTAGCAATCGGGAAAAACTGTAATTGCCATTTTAACCTGTTTGTGTCACCTTGTGTGTTCTGTAATGGGGCCAAACTTTCAAGGGTATGTAAACTTGATCAGGGCCATTTGTGTGATTTTGGTTATGGTTTACAAAGGAGCAAAACAACTGTGTGATTATTAATGGCTTCATATGAGCACTATCCTTACGTACAGTAACTGTCAGATGTTGTGCATGAACAGTCATAATGTCAAAATCAATGCTGAAATTTCACCATGTCTGCCACGGTATGCAGACTTATGAGCACAACTGTATGTATTTATACCATTCAGACTAGCAGATCGGGTAACATTGTATGTGCTCCTTGAAGTAAGGAGTATGTTCTAAGATTACCAAATGTCTAAGGGACCTGGTGACACCATGTGTGTTCGTCATGTGATAGGATAAGGAACAGAAGCAACTGAAAGGGTTTTCTGGCTTTTGATCAAAAGTGCTAGAGATGTATTATCTATGTTGTGATGCTCAGTCCCCAAAAGCTATAAATACCAATTGATGTTGTTGATTGGGGCAATTTCTATACAATCTGTTATCAACCTGTGGTGAAACCTGTCCCACACAAGAGGTGCATATTAAACTGAAAAAACAACTGCAATCTGACTCAAAGACCATTATGTAACCAAGAAGCTTTTCCAGCAAAATAACCATCTTCTACAGTCCTGTGCTTTGGCCCACTTCCTCAAAATATTTAAACATGATTGTTCCGGCACAAAGAATTCCAACTATAAATATTAATTTTGGTGTTGGAACAAACGATCCAACTGCACAACAAAAATACGCACCCTTTTTTGTGGCTTGGCATGACCATATTAATTAATATAATCTAGCCAGATTTTCAATCCACCGTCTTCTATAAAAATGTTGGGTTTAAGGTCAACAGCATAATTAACTCAGGGTAACAACTTGATATTTCTGGACATGCAAATGCTCCTAAACAATTTAACACCGTCTTGGTGTGGGGACGCATATCCGGTATATTTTAATAAGTACAGTTTTTCTCGATTTCAACAATTAAGACAAAGTAAATACTTCCCAAGCTATATTAACCGGTTCATGTGTCCTCTCTTTGTCCTCAGAGAAGAAGCATTGTCCAGGACTGGGACTCTTCTATGGCCTGCTGGCAACAGTGTTCTTCTCTGTTATAGCTCTTTTGGTGAAAACAATAGATGGAATCCATGCTGTAGAAATCAGTGCCATTCGCTGCTTCTTCCAAATGCTGTTTGTGATGCCTATGCTGATATACTACAAGTAAGTTCCTACAAGACACTTTTGAACCTGTTTACCCTTAATAAGAAAATATGTCATCCATCAATTTCCTGTTTTCAGGACTGGCTTCCTCGGACCAAAAGAAAAGCGGATCTTTTTGGTGATGAGGGGGTTTGTGGGCGCCAATGCCATGATTCTGTTGTTCTATGCGGTGCAGCAGATGCCCCTGGCTGATGCAACCGTCATCATGTTCAGCAACCCAGTGTTCACCTCTTTGCTAGCCTGGCTCTTCCTCAAAGAGAAATGCACAATCTGGGACTGTGTGTTCACTGTCTTCACCCTGGCTGGTGTAGTAATGATAGCCAGGCCCCCCTTCATATTCGGTGCTCGTATAGAGGGAATCGAGGAGGACTACAACAGTCATCTCAAGGGAACCATTGCAGCCTTCGGTGGAGCGATAGGGGCAGCTTGCACTTTCGTTATACTCAGGAAAATGGGCAAAAGTGTTCACTACTATATGTCCGTGTGGTACTATGCAGTCATTGGTTTAATTGAATGTGTCATCGCAATGTTTATACTGGGTGAATGGACTGTTCCATATTGTGGGAGGGACAGATGGATGCTTATGTTAATTGCAATCCTGGGCATTGCTGGCCAAACGTTCCTGATTAAAGCACTTCAGATTGAGAAAGCTGGCCCTGTTGCCTTGATGAGGACCCTTGATGTGGTCCTGGCCTTCATTTTCCAGTTCATTTTCTTTAACCAAAAGCCTACACTGTGGAGTCTTGGTGGGGCGTGTTGCGTGGTGATCAGCACTTGTGGCGTAGCTCTAAGGAAGTGGTACAGCAACGGACACCAAAGTAGGTCCTGAGAACCTTGAAATATACAAATGAATGTGGTAATGTTCTGTATGAATAAATGAAAGTTTGTTATTAATTTTCAGCAGATGTGTGTTACGTTATCTAAAGAAAAAATATTACATCCAAATAGGGTGGCAAACCTGCACTTGTTGACATCAACTTGCTTAATTTTATTACACTGCTGGTCAGAATTAGAATGTTGTGGAAATAAAAAATGTTTTACAGGGTGAAATTTTTCTTAAAAAAACTTTCAAGTCAACAATTTTGTAAGATTTTGTTTTGTATTTCACTGATATAGCAATAATGTTTTGTTTACATGTAAGCAGCACAATCAGATGACTCGATTCATATCTTACATTACACCTAAACCTGCCTAGCCTAGTATTAGAGATTGCTATATGAAAATATACCACAGAAAATCTGTTGCCTTTCTTTTTTAAATTGTTCCTAGTAATTTAGTACTGAGCACTTGAGTTTGAAAACGTTTGTTACATGCAGTGTCACTTAAGTATAGGTTTTATAGTTACTACTAGTTGCGAATATGCTGTTTAATAATTTTATTTTGATGTACATTTAAGTCAAATTCACAAGTCTTCAAAAGTTTGGAATTTCCCAGTAATGTTCATGGTTAATTTGAATCGAAATTGACATTCACAAAGGTAGCATTAAATTGATCAGAAATTATAGTCAAAACATGATTAATTACGGAGGAGCTAAAGTATTTCATAAATTTAGAAACTGAAGTAATGGCTGCTGAAAAACTGGCTTTGCAGGATATGAATAATTAATTATGTTAATCAGTCATTTCCAGCAGTGATAGACATTTGCATCATTTGTAATGTATGATGTACAGCGTGGAAAATGCAAAAAAAAACAGTAATTTGAATCCGATGACTGCAACACAATCCAAAAAGAAGAACCAGTGGTCCTCAAACCCTTCCATGGAGGGCCTAGTGTTGGCTGGTTTTTGGTCTTTCCCTTCAATTAGAGCATAATTAGGACCTAGACTGCCAGGTGAGGGGAGATTCAAACCAATTAGTGAGCTACTCCATCAGGCTTGTACAGTACAAGGTAAAAGCGAAAACCTGCATACACTAGGCCCTCCATGGAAGGGTTTGAGGACCACTGGTTTAGACGACTGTGTAACATCACCTTTTCCTTTAATAACATTTATTAAGTGTTTGGGCACGAAAGAAACCAGTTGGCCAAGTTTACCATGACAGACGCTAGCTTTTGGACCTGATGCTGATAACAGCTTGGATGGTAATTTTCCTCTGGCCTGGAGAATATGATGGCTGTTTTGACCAAAAACTATTTCAAAAGTTGACTCGTCGGACCCCAAAACACAATTCAACTATCCTATTGTTCATTTCAGAGGAGACCAAACCCAGAGAAGTCAGTGGCACTTCTGGACAGTGTGGATGTATTTGGCTTCTGCTTTGCATAGTAAACCCTTGCAATGGCAAATTGTGTGCACTGACACAGGTTTGCCAAACCATTCCCGACGGTACATGAGTAACTTGCATATATATATATTTTAATCAGTTAAATGCAACCTTGAATGAAGGTGCCAATTTCTATAAAAATAACAAACATTTTTGGGTAATTACACAAAACCGTTATGCTAGTGTATGCATTTATGCTTTATCAAAAGCTCTGTCTTAAGACTGATGTTTTACATTACTGTGTACAATACTTTTCAGGTAGGTATACCGAAGGTTTTATAATGACAATAAGAACCATTTAAATGAACCATTTAATTATTCTATGTAATTCTTTGCCAACTCTGCACTTTTATTTTATATGTTTATATGATATGATATAGTGTTTCTATAACTTGAAGTAACTAATTGTTTATGGGAACATATCTTACAATATGTTTGCCCTCAAAGTGTACACAGACATTTGTATATTTGAACCTTTGTATTGTTTAATGTTTGAATTTTGATTGATTTGGTTCAGGAATGTAAAATGTTGGAGGCAATACATTTTCAATTTAATTTTAGACATGAATAGAATCCTCTCACCATCATGCCTTACCAAGTCTTTTCGTTTAAAATGTCATTATTCTATTACTTTTCTATTACTATTTCAGACTTTTTATTTGAAAGATGATTACAGTATACTGAACAATGTATATTTATACACAATGACGATTATGTTGTATTTTTTATTTAAATAAATACATTGAATATACTGTAAATTATACTATTGAAGAAATATGTTGTTTTCCATTTGATCATGTATACCCATTGCTCCAATGTCTGTTGTTATTTAACAGATTTGTGAGAATGATATTTACTTACTGTTACAGAATTTCCTACCCAGCTAAACAAAATACTTAGTTTTAAACAATGGTAGAAACAAGACAACACTATAGGTTTTCACAAAACACTTAGCCTTTAAGACCAGCACCACCAGCAATGTGAATCATCGACATGTTATCTTGTGTTGGATGTTTTACATTTTGCAATGACCACCCGCGACCCGATCCCGGATAAGCGGACGAAAATGGATGGATGGAATGACCTTTCAGTCATTTTCTCGTAATTGTTCTGTCAATAACAAAGGTTGTGTATTGTTGTATTGTAACATATTGTGCATGGGACAGGTGGTTTCCTAATGTCATATTTTCCGTATAATCCATGTGGAAGGTATGCAGCCTGCAGAGGGCACAAGAAACTTTAAAATCTTCTGTGTTGAGACAAGATGCGACTCATTCTTCTTGCAGTTTTTTTCTAACTAGTTTGAAACTGAGGCTAACACATCAGTTGTTAACTGGAATATCTGAAGAAATAACAACACATACAATAGGAATAATCTGAAAGGTCCCATTAAAGTTCTGTAATTCTTTACAGCAACTATGATACACATGTTGTTTGAATCATATGGGTTAAGTGTTAGCTTAATTGATTGACTAAAGTGCAGAGATACAATTTGTTTGGGAGTAGAGGGCTTGGAGCTCACGTCACTGGATGGCATATGAGTTCCCAGAAATGGAGAAGCGTGATTGTATGCAATTTTACATTTTCCATATAATACAATTACAACTGTCAACTAGCAGCAGGCTCACAATTGTGAAAGCCCCATCCTTCTGATAATAATTCCAAATGAGCTTGCAGGTGCCCAACCCACCGCAGTGTGAAAACACAACTAATCACTTTTAAAATAATCACCTAAATACAACGATTGACTTGGAATTTAAATTGAATTATATAAAATTTCCAGTGAGATTATCAGACATGGATAGCAAGCAGGCACACACACGTATTTATAGTATACTATACTAAATGTGGATATTTACTACTCATAACCCTAAACCTTACCCTAACACATACTCTACTGTAATCCTAACCTTAAAATTAATAACCTAGGGTTTATGCCTAAATGTAACCATAGCCCTACTGCCTAATCAACAATGATAATTTTCTCTAATTCTATTCCCCCTAACAAATTGCACTACAACTAACAACGACTTAAAGGTCATGGTAAAGACATCTGCCAAATGTTTTACTTGTTGACGCAATTATAGAGCTAAGTTACAAATCCAGACACAAATGACTTCATGACACAAATGACCCCACAACTAACCGTTTGTTGTAATTAAACGTTGATCAACGTTCTGTCGTCATTGAACGCACCACAAGACAATAATCTAGGGGGCAGTATAGTCATGTGCATTCTACAACTAAACGTTACATTGCCGGTTCCCGAAGCGTGGTAGGTGGAAATCATAGTGAAACAACGTTGATGACTAGAACCACAGCCAGGAAATATTTATCGTTACAATTCTCTATACATTTCTTTCATATTGCAAGCTTGGTGGTGTTAACCATACTGGCCACTAAAATACAATCACCATATATTTTAGTGACATTGAAATTCACCTGAGTGAAAATGAGTCGATTGAGCAATACCAAAGAACAAATTATATGGGGCACTGGATGTAATGGGCTCGTAAAACACCGTCGCCTCAGACATTCCAATGTAGTGACAGTGCACAGAGAATTGAATCACTTATCGTAACTACCCAGAGCTTATTGTCCTCCACCGCAGTAGCTAACGCCAACAATGCTGGTGAGAGTTTGTATTTTGGCTCAGCTCCGTATCTCACTCAGCAACTTTCACGGTTTTGAAGAAGACCATTTGAATTGATTTTCCTTCGAGATACCGGACTGTTTACAGTGAGTTACCACTACACTTGGCAAATTTTTCTATGGTGAGTAGAGCACATTTTCTGGGGAGATAATTTTATTTTGGGCAGCAAGTTTGTGGTATGCGCGTGCACGTGCAAATTTTGCAAAACGTTTAATCTTCTACGGTTTATGTGGAGATTTTGCAGCTTTCGATACTGTCTGTGCTTAAGATTTGGTATGATTTATGTCATCTTGATAAAGTCCCTTAAATTGTGACAGATGTTTTGCACACGTTGTATAATTGTCTTATTTATGCCTGGCAAAAATTCTCTACATTAATCGCCGTGTGTCACTGCGAAAGCTATGCATTTACATAATCTTCTCATTCATGTAAGTGTTGCTGTTTGTATTGTGATGACAGTATAAGGACCTATAGGCACCCTATCTACAGCAACTGTCTGTCTGTCTTGAGGTAAAGGGTCTAATGAAGTTGGATAGAAATAACCCCAAAATTCCCGTAGGGTGTAACCTAACTTTAACATTCGTTTTGATGTTTGTGGTATTCGTATGGTAACTTTTTTCATTTTTACAATTTAACCTAATTTGTTTACCTGTAACAGACGTTATTAGAAAAAGTTATTTATTTTACGATAAAAGTCTGTAACTAATAGACAAAAAGTATTGTAAACATTTAATGCGTAAATATATCAGCAATCAAAGAGAACATATAACTCAAATTCAAAGCTATTTTCTGATGGTGTCAGATCCAAGGACTATACTCTTGGATAGGTAAGGTGTTTTTCACCATAATTATTATACCACTGAAATTGTCTCAGTTCTCACCTAGTTCATATGCTGTATAATCCTATTGGTTCGATGCAAAGTGTGTCCTTCACACCAGAGATCTTTTGTTACATCACTGCCCCACATTTCCCCACTTTAATCACAACCACTCTTTCCAGATATTCATGCATTTTGGGGGTATTGGCACAATTGTTGTTAAGATGGTTTGCTATTTGAAACCATGGCATGTTTCGAGAGATTCATTAAAAGCTAATCCAATGCATTTACAGCTGATCAATGATTCCAGTCTTTCTATCCAACAGTAATTTCCTTTGAACCAGCCCTCGTTTATTTTACACAGGGTCTAGTTTTCCACTAATGTATGCTGCCATTTGTTTTAACCAATCCCATATGTTCCCAGCCCAGGTCTAGTTTATGAAAAGTGTTCTGTTTGGTTCAGGGATTTCACAATGTTTTAGATGTCAGCTGATAGCATATAATGTTTTTTTCTTTATTGCAATGACCCATCAACCAACAAACCTTTGCAAATTATTGTCTATTTCCACCAGCCTTTTGTCAGTTGTGATCCACTTTTATTTTTGAAGTTACTGTCATTTTTTAAGTTACCATACTTTCACTGAGTCTTCTAGGGTGAAAGAATGCTGTTGCGTTGTTGTCCCACAACATGTCTTTCTTTTGGAAATTGTAAGGGGGGGATGCTGAGGGCTGTTTCATCCAGCCACACTAAATCCAGCCCACGTGAGTTAGAGCACAGTCCCAGTGAGTCATCACTGGGATGAGTTCAGAAATAATCCCCCAATTATTTAGACCTACAATAGTGTTGAGGTTTGAGGGGTTTCCCTTAAAAATGCCCCATAATGAAGGACAATCTACATCATGGTAGTCGGTGGTTTGAGCCTAAATATGGCTTCCCTGACTTTGCTTGAACCCAATAGCACTGTCCGGGATTTGGGATAGATAAATCGGATTGGCATCTACCTTGTCGCTTCGCTCTCCAGCAACTCACTTTGTGCAGGTCGGGCGCCTGTAAATTAAATCGTGGAAATATAGTTGGTGAGTGTACCATCCCACACATCATCTGACTAAAGGCTTCTGTGTTGGATGAGCGGTGCGAAAAGCCTAGGCCAGCTCGGTGACATCTGAGCGCCTTCACCATCCCACATCTGTCAAGGGGGGTCACAGAGCTGCCGACCTGGCCGGCTAATTGGGAAAAACGGGACAAGACCAATTGGGAGGGGAGATATTGGGGAAAATAATTACCATAATAAAAAAGGCCCATAATGAAAGTAGAACCACATTTGGGATACTGGCCACTTCATTAGGTACACCTTGCTTGTAGTACCGGGTTGGACCTGTCTTTTTGCCTTCAGAACTGCCTTCATTCTTCGTGGCATAGATTCAACAAGGTGCTGGAAAAAATCCTCAGAAATTTTGGTCCATATTGACATTATTGCATCACGCAGTTGCTGCAGATTTGTCGGCTGCGCATCCATGATGCGAATCTCCCGTTCCACCACATACCAAATATGCTAGAGCAGGGGTGTCAAACTGGTTCCACAGAGGGCCTAGTGTATGCTGGTCTTTCCTTTCAATTAGAGCCCAATTAACACCTAGACTGCCAGGTGAGGGAAGATCCTAATCAATTAATGACCTATTCAATTAGTCATGTACAAGGTAAAAGTGAAAATCTGCAGACACTAGGCCCTATGTGGTATCGGTTAGACACCCCTGCGCTAGAGTGAATGCAGAGGCCATTTGAGCACAGTGAACTTACTGTCATGTTCAAGAAACCAGATTGAGAGTATGTGAGCTTTGTGACATGGCATGTTTTCCAATCATCAAGCTAGGCAGCGTTTTTCCAATCTTCTATTGGCCGATGTTTGTGGGCCCGTGCAAATTGTAGTCTCAGTTTTTAGTTCTTTGCTGACATTCTCCTCTGACCTCTGCCATCACAAACACATTTTAGCCCAGAGAACTGCCACTTGCTGGATATTTTCTCTTTTTCTCTTGATTTGAACCGTGTTTGAAAACAACTCATCCCACTGCAACTTATGAAAACAGCAAAGTTTTGCTAGCAAGTGAATCTCATGAATGTTCACTTGAAAGTGGCCAAAGGTTTGTAAAATCTTAAAGAGTCGTCTCTTTCTCCACAGATGGATATACAAAAGTAGTTTCTCGTCAAATATGGGCATTAGATAACAACAGAAGCCACTTTATATAGAGTATTAAACAATAAGCTTCAATGTTGTCTGACTGACAACAGTTTCTTACAGACACTGGCTCTGACTGCATTGACCACTTCGATAGCATCCAATATGATTTTCTCATTTTCCAACTAGCAAAGGTATTCAGAATGAGAGTGAGAGAGATGGTAACAGCAATGCCAAAGGAAGCTTGTATTTAGGATATTGATAAGTGTCTGAAACCAGATCTGTGTGGTCCACCCTTACTGTAGTGCACCCCAAAATGTTTCCTCCTTACATCTTTACCAGCTACCTCCATACTGTTCCCAAACTTTTCACCCAGGATCCTGAGCTTGGAAATGAGCTTAGCAGGAACAATAGTGTTGAATGCTGAGCTGTAGTCCACAAACAGCATCCTCACGTATGTGTTCCCTTTTTCCAAATGTGAGAGGGCTGTGTGTGCCGTCAGTGCGATTGCATCATCTGTAGATCTGTTGGGGCGGTATGCAAATTGTAGGGGGTCCAAGGTGTCCGGAAGGGCGGCGCAGATATGAGTTTTGACCAGCCGCTCGAAGCACTTCATGATGATTGAGGTTAGTGCTACTGGGCGGTAGACATTTAGGCAGGTGATGTAAGGTTTTTTGGAACCGGGATAATGGTGGCCTGCTTGAAGCAGGAGGGAACTGCAGACTGTGTTAGGGAGAGGTTGAATATGGAGGTGAATACCCCCGCAAGCTGGTTGGCGCATCCTCTTAGAACACGGCCTGGAATACCATCTGGCCCTGGAGACTTCCGCGGGTTCACTCTTTTGAAAGCTCTCCTTACGTCAGCCACATCCAGGGTCAGAGTGCAGTCATCTGGGTTCTCAGCCAGCTTTTCCGGGGTGATGTTGGCCACTTCAAACCGTGCGAAGAAGGTGTTGAGCTCGTCGGGGAGTGAGGCGAGGGGGTGGGTGTCGCAGCTCTTCCTGCCTTTGTACTCCGTTACCTGCCATAATCCACTCCACATGCGTCTGGGGTCGGAGCTGTTGTAATTGGACTCCAATTTGTCCCTGTAGTCTCTTTTAGCATCTCTGATGGCCTTCCGTAGTTCATATCTGGCCCTCCTCAGAGCCTCCGGGTCCCCAGAGTTATAGGCAAAGGACCGTGCTACAAGCTTGGCACGGACATTACCGTTAACCCAGGGCTTTTGGTTGGGGAAGGTCTTGACATTGACCCGCGGGACGACATCATCTATGCACTTGGTGATGAAGGCTGAGACAGAGTCAGTGTATTCTAGTTAAAAGTAAGTTTAACTAGTTAAAAGTAAGTTAAAGTAAGTTCCTTTAGTACAGTCCTTGTTGGAAATGGTGTAACATTGTAGGAAGCCTACAATGTTACACCATTTCCTTGTTTGACTGTAATGTTTTTTAGTTTACCAAAATATAGTCAGTGAAAAGTACCCAACTTTGTGACACGATATCTCCGGCTGTCATTAATCCACATGGACGAACCACTCCTCATTATTTACATTGCGCTATTTTATCAGCGGAACCCCCTCTTTCCAACCATATTGTTACCATGTTGGTTTTGTGCAGGATGATGTCCTACATCATTGCAGCGTTGCTATTTTGTCATTTTCACGTCCTACTTTTACTAAACACCTGTAATGTGTTTAGTAAAAGTAAAAAAAACATGACCAACTTCGACTACCAAGCTTTAGTTGCTAGCATATACGGTTCGCGAGATAATCGCGATACAATCGCGTGAGACTGTGGAGGGTAAAAACGCCTCGCGGGCCAGATCAAAGGACCCGGCGAGGCGCATCTGGCCCGCGGGCCGTAGTTTGCCCACCTCTGGTATAAACTTGAAAATAACATACCTCCAATCGTTGTAGAAAAAAGTAATTTCGGTCCAAAACAAATGAGTGAGACGAACGATGACAAGCTTTCCATTATATTCCCACTCGACAGGTGCTTGCACGTGATGCAAAGCTCACTTGACACATTTAATTATCCTCCCTGCTTTTTAATAGTTTTGAAGTAATGTGAATCTTTCCAGCTGTTAAAATGTAGGCTATGAATTCTTCCATTTTGCTAACCTCTAATCTGCATAACTCTGCGCATTACAATTTTAGGTGCATCTCTCCTCTTTTTGATTGAAATACGGATTAAAAAACAAAACGACAACGGATAATAAATTATTAAATTGAGTTCTAAAACAGAAAAGGTGATAATATAACGTAAAATTAACGTAAATGTAACTAATTTTCTCGTTATAAATGTAACTAGTAACTAATTACTTGAATTTAGAAAGTAACGCATTAGGTTACTTTTTTCAAAAAAGTAGTCTGACTAGTGTAACGCGTTATACCCAACACTGGTGTTTACACATATTACACACTTTTACAAAATCAATACACTTACCAAGGGTATTGAGAGGTTGGTTTAGTCCCCTTCGAGATAATTTTTTGTTTTTTTAGTGTGAAGTGAAATTGATTGCTTGTGATTATTACCACAAAGACATAGCGGTAGTGCCTACTGGTGAACTGAGAGAGGGATGGAGAGGCCACAGACAGAGAGAGCAAGTGTTTCTCACCGCTATGGTAGCTATTTCCTTACGTTAGCATCAGGCAGGAAAACTCCACCAAAGTGTGTGATGTACAGTAAGCTTCGCTTAAGTGGAGGAAGTACGGTTTCCAGAAGTGTCAATCAAACAAGGCTGTACAGTGATGTCTAATGAGGTTGCAGGGTGGGCCCAACCTCCAGACACAGTGGAAAAAGAGAGAAAATACAAACCAAGACACTTCAGAGAAAGAAACAAAGTACAGAGCAGGGACCCATTTTAGCCCGACAGCACCTATATTCACATTCTTTAGAACTCAGAGGCCTAAGTAGGCATAAATGTCATCTTCTGTAATATTGTGGAAGGCACCTTTTATTGCATGTGCTTTGCACATTCTTATTGGGGACTGCAGGGGTGCCGCCAGGAATTTTGGACCCCATGACAAAAAATCTAATTGGGCCCCCTCTGCGCAGCTGTTGTAGTTTTTACCTATTTTTTGGTGGCCTGTCAGTCATGGGCCCTTGGAATTGTCCTAAGTTTCCCCCCCTATACTAAGCCCCTCAAATGGCCAAATCCTAGAATTCCCTCTGACCAAATCAATACAATTGCTAATGATGTGTCAACATTACCCTCGCAATTGACAGAGGTATTTGACAGGCATTGACATTGGTATGATATACATTTTATGAAGTGTTTGAATTAAAACAAATATTTAATTAAGGTGAGTTTACCATTTACTGTTTGGAGCAAAATCAAGGTCTGCTGTACAAATGCCACCTGTCCTAATTTTCCCCAAACAAAAATCATTTTCGTGTAACGAAAGTATGAAGAGGCAATTCAGTTCAATATTAAATGTTTGGGTTTGAAATAGCAGTTAGTTCTATCTTTTATAAGACGAGAATTCCCTTATGTATAATGAAGGTTTTAGGGGAAAATGCTTTCATGATACACAGGATGCGTGAGATCAATAGCGTTTATTTTTTATTTTTAACGATTTTGCAAACATCAACAACCGTTTGGGAAAGTACCGTATGTAGTTACTGTAGTTAGCCCCACAAACCAGTCCATTGTTCACAATGTCTGTATTGTCTAGCTTATCATCCTCACATTTAAACAATGTGCACTAATGCATGTGGGAAGTAATATAATAATAATTTAAAAAATAAACCTGCATTTACATAGCACCTTTCATACAAGGAATGCAGCTCAAAGTGCTTTACATCAATACTAAGTCCAATAAAAGCAATTACATCAATAAAACATACTTTACATAAAAAGCATAGAGCACATTTGCAGGCAAAGAGCTAAAAATATGAAATGTAAAGGAACATATTAAAAGAAGGAAAGCATAAAAAGCACTTGAGCGCTGGCGTAGTTGGCTAAAGTGAAAAGATATGTTTTTAACAGCTTTTAAAATATATAAATATATGATGCTTCCTTAATATTTTTTGTTATTATGTTCCACAGCTTTGGAGCATAAAAGGCAGCCTCTCCAATTTTTCTGTGAGTGGGGATTTGTACCCTTAGCAGGTTAGCTGTTGAAGATCTGAGGGCCCTTAGTGGAACATAGGATTTTAGAGAATCTGTAAAATAGACTGATACTAAGGCATTAATAGTTTTATAAACAAGCAGGAGGATATTAAAATCAATTCTGCGAGGAACTAGGGGCCATTAGATCAGAAGAAATATACGCATAACCATCAATTGCCTTTTGTAGCCATTTTGTGAACTTGAAATATGCTAAGACCAAAGTGGGTACATTTACTATTTAATTTAGCCGTTTTTTGTGACATTACTATCTGTAGAATTAATGGAAACACTGCCATTTATTTTTTTACTTTGAATAAATCCTGTGTGAGACATCAGGGAAAGGAGTGTCATATTCTTGGCAGTGGGTTCAGTGTTTCTGGTTTGGCGACTTGTAAGTTGTATTGCTTTAGGTTCCGTTTCACAACATAGATACTAACCATCTTTCAAGATGTCAACCACAATCAAAACTGCCATAGTTGATTATTTTAATAAGCATTTTGGTATGGCTGGCCATGCGTTTCACCGGGCTAACCTCACCCTGGCCACTGGCCCAACCCCGGTTGACAGTTCCCCACCCTATGCGGTACCATGCCCTAGCCTTCCTAATTTCTCCTTCACCCAAATTCAATTAGTTGATGTCCTAAGAGAACTGCAAAAGCTAGACCCTTTCAAATCTGCTGGGCTAGATAATCTGGACCCGTCATTGCTTAAGCTCTCTGCAGCAATCATTGCAGCTCCCATTACTAGCCTGTTTAACCTCTCTCTCATATCCTCAGAGATCCCTAAAGACTGGAAAACAGCTGCAATCATCCCTCTTTTTCAAAGGGGGGGACACTCTCGACCCTAACTCTTATAGACCCATATCTATTCTGCCCTGTCTCTCTAAAGTCTTTGAAAGCCAGATTAACAATCAGATTGTTAAACATTTAGAATCCAACAGCACTCTCTGCTATGCAATCAGGTTTCCGCACTGGCCATGCGTGCACCTCTGCCACACTCAAGGTCTTAAACGATATCACAAATGCCATTGATAAAAGGCACTACTGTGCCGCTGTTTTTATTGACCTAGCCAAGGCGTTCGACTCAGTCAATCATCACATCCTTATTGGTGACCTCCGCAGCCTTGGCTTTTCCAATAACTGCCTCGACTGGTTTACCAACTACTTCTCTGACAGGGTTCAACATGTCAAATCTGAGGGTGTGTTGTCTGGACCTATGGATGTCTTTATGGGGGTGCCACAGGGTTCGATTCTTGGGCCGACACATTTTTCAGTGTATATCAATGATGTTCCTTGTGACTCCGGTGACTCTCAGATCGACCTCTATGCAGATGACACCATTCTATACACATCCGGCCCTTCATTGGACTCTGTATTAACTAACCTCCAAAAGAGCTTTGACTCCATTCAACATGCCTTCTATAACCTTCAACTTATGCTGCCAAAAAGACCCTGGTAAATATGACCATCCTTCCCATCCTTGATTTTGGGGATGTCATTTACAGAACTGCCTCCACCTCCCTACTTAAAAAGCTAGACGTAGTCTATAATAGTGCTATTCGATATGTTACCAATGCCCCATTTAACACCCAACACCCAGACCTATATGCATTAGTGGACTGGTCCTCATTACACACTCGGCGCCTGGCCCACTGGTATCACCTAATTTACAAATCAATCCTAAAATACCCCCCCTCTTACCTGAAAACACTCCTCACCATTGCCTCACCCTCCCGTAATCTGCGCTCATCCAGGTACATCTCCTTGATCACTCCCAAAGCCCACACCTCTCTTGGCCGAAATTCATTCCAGTTTGCCGCAGCTAATGACTGGAACGAGCTACAGAAGACTCTGAAACTTGTGACCACTGTCCCCCTCACTTCCTTTAAATCACAATTATCAGAGCTTCTGCCTAACCACTGCACCCGCTGACCCCCCCTCCCTTCACATGTGCACTACCTTTCCCTATCTGATCCATTACCTTAGCATTTTGCCAAATAAGCACCTTTGTATATACTGACTTGAACAGTATTATATTTTTTATATATATTATTCACCAACTGTTATTTGCACTGTTACCATTTGCACAGTCATACTAGTGTTAACTTATTCATTGTATTTGCCTGCCATTCTGTATAATAATTCAATCTACCTCTGAATCTCTGATTTCTTTGCACTAATTGTACATGTACTTACATCTACCTTGTTAAATTTGGCTGTATTTTTATCTTTATTTCTTACTCTACCCTTTTTGTAATTCTTGTGTATTTGTATTTGTATGTTACACTTTCTGTACTTGCACCTTTTTGCTTTATCTTGGCCAGGTTGCCGTTTTAAATGAGAAGTTGTTCTCAACGTGCCCACCTGGTTAAATAAAGGTTAAATAAAATAAAAAAACAGGCACAATTGTATTCCTGTGGTAGCCACAGAAATCTCTGCATCCGATGGAAGGGCTGTGGCTACGGCTGTTTATATGGATTATTTACTGTACATTTCCGACATTTAGCAAATGCTCCAGAGTGACTAAAGCAAGTTATTTCTCTAATAAGCAATATAAAGAAATCACCAGTCAGAGAGAATTTTTGATCACACCTCTTTTCCAGAGGGTCTTATTGTTTATAATATTATTTATTTTTAGCTAGGTGGGACAACCAGACATCTTATTGTTGAAAGCACATTTGACTACATGTAGTAGCTTGCAAAGTCAGTTTCTCAAGGAATGAAGAAAGACTCAAAATGCTGAGTTAGTTGTTTTTGAAAGGGAGACAGCTGCTATAGCTTCAGCTCTATTGAAATCTATTGAAGGAGATCTAGACCTAAAATGGGGAGTGGTGGTGATGAATCATCATGGGAAAATGTTTAGCTTCATCTACAGACAAAACTAGGCTAATATTGCTTAACGTCAGTCTTGCCTGTTATTATTTATCTCAGACAAGAATGTGATAACATGACGTGCACATTTCATGAAACAGGAAACAAATGTTTTGCTCATATGTGTTGCACCCTTCAAATAACTCAGTCAACGTTCTTTTGTAACTTTATATATGCCCTGGTTCAATTAGAACAAAATTTAATAAGAAATGTTGCAGCGATGCCATAGACTTTGACGGAGACTTGTGAAGTCAATTAGAAGCACTTTTCCGGTGGTGGCTGAGAGTACTGCACAGGCTCATACTGAGCTTGATGACAGAGATGTGATGTGAGCAACCTGTCTGAAAGTTGTACAGTGCCTTGCGAAAGTATTCGGCCCCCTTGAACATTTCAACCTTTTGCCACATTTCAGGCTTCAAACATAAAGATATAAAACTGTAATTTTTGTGAAGAAGCAACAACAAGTGGGACACAATAAAGAAGTTGCACGAAATTTTTTGGATATTTCAAACTTTTTTAACAAATAAAAAACTGACAAATTGGGTGAGCAAAATTATTCAGCCCCTTTACTTTCAGTGCAGCAAAATCTCTCCAGAAGTTCAGTGAGGATCTCTGAATGATCCAATGTTGACCTAAATGACTAATGATGATAAATAGAATCCACCTGTGTGTAATCAAGTCTCTGTATAAATGCACGTGCTCTGTGATAGTCTCAGAGGTCCGTTGAAAGCACAGAGAGCATCATGAAGAACAATGAACACACCAGGCAGGTCCGAGATACTGTTGTGGAGAAGTTCAAAGCCGGATTTGGATACAGAAAGATTTCCCAAGCTTTAAACATCCCAAGGAGCACTGTGCAAGCAATAATATTGAAATGGAAGGAGTATCAGACCACTGCAAATCTACCAAGACCCGGCCGTCCATCTAAACCTTTAGCTCATACAAGGAGAAGACTGATCAGAGATGCAGCCAAGAGGCCCATGTTCACTCTGGATGAACTGCAGAGATCTACAGCTGAGGTGGGCGAGTCTGTCCATAGGACAACAATCAGTCCTATACTGCACAAATCTGGCCTTTATGGAAGAGTGGCAAGAAGAAAGCCATTTCTGAAAGATATCCATAAAAAGTGTTGTTTAAAGTTTGCCACAAGCCACCTGGGAGACACCAAACATGTGGAAGAAGGTGCTCTGGTCAGATGAAACCGAAATCGAACTTTTTGGCAACAATGCAAACCGTTATGTTTGGCGTAAAAGCAACACAGCTCATCACCCTGAATACACCATCCCTACTGTCAAACTCTCTTCAGCAGGGACAGGGAAGATGGCTAAAATTGATGGGAAAATGGATGGAGCCAAATACAGGACCATTCTGGAAGAAAACCTGATGGAGTCTGCAAAAAGACCTGAGACTGGGACGGAGATTTGTCTTCCAACAAGACAATGATCCAAAACATAAAGCAAAATCTACAATGGAATGGTTTACAAATAAACATATCCATGTGTTAGAATGGCCAAGTCAAAATCCAGACCTGAATCCAATCGAGAATCTGTGGAAAGAACTGAAAACTGCTGTTCACAAATGCTGTCCATCCAACCTCACTGAGCTCGAGCTGTTTTGCAAGTAGGAATGGGCAAACATTTCAGTCTCTCGATGTGCAAAGCAGATAGAGACATACCCCAAGCGACTTACAGCTGTAATCGCAGCAAAGGGTGGCGCTACAAAGTGTTAACTTAATAATGCTGAATAATTTTGCACGCCCAATTTGTCAGTTTTGTATTTGTTAAAAAAGTTTGAAATATTCAATAAATTTTGTTCCACTTCATGATTGTGTCTAGGGGTGCAACGGATCGTCATTGATCCGTGATCCGTTCGGATCAATATCTTCGGTTCGGCACACACGTGATCCGCGGATTGATTACTGAGGAAAAAAAGTTGTGCGCATGTTCAGTCCGCTCACAGCATTGTCATGGCGAGCGGAGGAACGGAGGAGCTTGAACGCCCGCATCATTTAAATCCCCTGAATGGGAGCATTCTGGCTTCCTTGTTAAATATAATGATGAAGGAAAGAGGTTAGTGGATAAAACCGTGACAGTGTGTAGGCACTGTGGCACAAGAAAAAGATGACAGTTAATACACAATCTAGCAGGGCCACGCATTTGAAGCGACATCACCCCGGTGTTTCACTGACAGGAGTGAAACGAAAGCTGCAAAAACAACCGCCTATTATCGTGGCATTTAAGCAATTAATCAGACCGGCTAAAGCCATCACAAACGCTATCGGTGTGTTAGACATGAGGCCATATTCGGTTGTGCAAAAGGGGACTTTAAACATGCTGAAAGTGTTT
>JACXGM010017476.1:0-19704 GCA_016801145.1 Umbra pygmaea | reverse complement strand
GATCAGTCTTATAGCCATAGTGTTGATCAGTCTTATAGCCATAGTGTTGATCAGTCTTATAGCCATAGTGTTGATCAGTCTTATAGCCATAGTGTTGATCAGTCTTATAGCCATAGTGTTGATCAGTCTTATAGCCATAGTGTTGATCAGTCTTATAGCCATAGTGTTGATCAGTCTTATAGCCATAGTGTTGATCAGTGGAGGGCCAACAGAGATCTGGGTGAAGTTTCCATTAATATCAAAGTCTGTAGCAGAATCAAGGAGCTTTCCTAATGGCCCAGAAAACTTGTGTCTGACTAAGTAGGGCCATTACAGTCAATAACGAAATGGCAAAGGGGTAGTTCACCAGTGTGCAGGTTGCACACCAACCAGACCAGTTTTCTCCCCATGTGTAGCTCCAGTTTCCTCATTACTCCAGCATTCATACCAGTGTTGGCATTTGTTGAGGCTCCTCCAATGGCCCACAAGGTCTCAAAAACCCTCTGGTTTATCCAGGCAAACATGACCTTAGCAATATACTCAGCATGTGGCTCATGCTTTGTTGCTTTTTCTGGGGTAAAATGGAACAGATAGTTACTGCCAGGCTCACTAGCAAAACTATAGTGTTCTTCCTTGATCTTTTCAGTAAAAGATTTGTCACTGCCTTCAGCTTCCATCATCACATTAGTCAGGTCAATCCTACCATCAAAGAGGAGGCAGGAGATCCCCCACCTCCCTACATTTCTCCTCAAACTCTTCACCCTGCTCTCATCAACTTCTCCTGTGCTCTCTTGACCTTGTTCTTATCAATCATTTTACTTGTGTTGTCTGCTGTGATGATTCCTGCATCAATCAGGGCTGTGGTTGCTATAGCTGCAGTTGGCCTCAGCCCTATGTCATACCTTATATGAGCAAGGGCAAAGTTTGGAATCTAATCATAGTTTTTTGTACCTTCACTGCAGCTCGGGTTTCAGTTTCAGTGACAAATTCATCTTGAGCATTACTTCTCTTCAATCTCAATTCCTGTTCACCATCTGCCAAATATCTCTCAACATCATTCCTGACTGCCTTCTCTGCTGCTGCAGCAATTTCTTCCTTGCTCATTCTCCTTTTCTCTGCATTATTTTCCATCTGCTGCCTTTCAATGTCCTCACCTGTCTCTTAGGCTCAGGCAGATCAGGGCATCCCATTTGGTGGGGTCCTTTACTTCCAGCCTTCTCTTTATATCACTTGATGTAAACAAGATCTTTCACATTAATATTTTTCTCCCACAGCCCTCACAGCATCCCTCTTCACAACTGGTAATCTAAAACTTGCATGTCAAAATATCAAATAACTTCTCTAATTTGACCATGAACCTCTTTTTGGCATCAAGTTTCCCCTTCCCAAGAGTGAACTTCACTGCCTGATTCCAGACCTCTTTGAGCTTGGACATGATAGTCACCTTTTCATTGATAACAGGTGGCTTAAAAAGAGCATTAGCTTTGCTCCACTGACAAATCAGGCCAATGTCACCAGTTGGTCCATTGTGGAGTTCCTCCTGTCATCTTCACATTGCCCCCTCAAGCATAGGCCATACCTCAGGATATGCCTTACAGGCGGCAGTTCAGACACCAACAGCTCTCGCCCATTCCCAACAAGATTACTCAAATGAATGTCTTTCGTTTTCTGACTTGAAGTATTTATTCAACAAGCAACTATTTTATAAATCAATGAAATTCTTAGTCCGTTTCTCAACGTAAAATATTAACACATTTCCTGGATCCATATTTCCCATTAGAAAATTTAACTTTTCACTGTTGCACGGCATTTGTGTTTAGACTGGTCAAGTCTGTTCTCCGAATAGATGGCGCCTGGCTGTATACGCAAATGGTACTGTCTTTTAAACTATTTTTTTAATATACTGTCTGTACACTTACAAAGTTCCCAATGCTTCGTTTTGCATGTAGGGACTCTCATTATGCTACTGTGGATGTGTGGTGCTATTTTGAGCCTTGTTAGTGGTATAAAATAGTGATTTATTTTTACTTCATCCAATTAGTGTTATAAGGAAATTATCAGTTCACACAAAAAATTTGCACATTCGATTAACATGAAAAAATATCCCAGAGAACGGTCAACTCTGTACCAATGTGTTATTAACCCTTAGGTTCATTTTGCGCCAGAGTTGTCCATTAAGGGTGCATTTACATTCCACAACTTTCAGCAACATTTTCGAGACGAGACACAATTGTAGTCTGTATACTTGTGGGTCTCTCTCGAATTTCACATGACCTCCGGAAGTAGCTTTGCAAACAGCCCAGGAGAAAAGTGTATTGCAGTGAAATTCTTCACGTGTAGGTCAATGGGCTGGTCTAGTTTCTCAGTGAAGTGCTTATGCACCCAGGTAAAGACACAAACACACAGTTGCTGTCTCGAGATATGACAATGTAAATACAAACAGTAGGGAAATTATTTTGTCTCGGCTCAAGTGGACTCGAAAATGTTGCTGAAATGTTATCGGAATGTATGGTAGAGTAAACACACCATGTGTAATTGCTTTCCCTTCACTGTGTTACAATTCCCCCAGGTTGTTGCTGCAAATAAAAATTGGTTCTTAGTCAACAGGTGTAGTTAAATAATGGTAAATTGACAACAAACTATTTGTATGCCAAACCCACATCTAGTGTTTTTGGTCTAAAAGCTATATTTTTGTGTGATTTGAGTTCTGTTAAATGTTCCAAAGTCCTTTAGGAAGGTTCCATTAACATCTGTCAGAGAACAACATCATAAGGTATACTGTGTTAGTACAGGGTTGGACCCCTTTTTGGATTCACAACTGCCTTAAGTGTTCGTGGCATAGATTCAACAAGATGTTGGAGACATTCCTCTGAGATTTTGGTCCACTTTGACATTATTGCATTACAGTTGCTGCACATTTGTCGGCAGCACATCAATGATGGGATCTGGGATAGATAAGTCGAATTATCTACCTTGTGCCTGCAAGTTCAATCGTGAAAGTATACTTGGTAAGCGTCATCATCCTGTGCAAAGCCACTACCTCCTTTGGCCGCAACTCCTTTCAGTTTGCACATGTTGACCCTCCACTCATACACGCACACTACAGCTCTGACCATTTTAGCCCCAGTGCCTTAGTTATGTCCTATAGTGCAGTTGCATTCACTAATATGCACAGTCTCATTCATTGTATGTCATTTGCACAATATCCATTTTCACAGTTTTGCTCAATTATTAAATATTTCATTGTTATTACCATGTCACTTTCATACCAATTGATCTACTTTCATCATTTGAACTAACTGTACAAATACTTATATCGTTCACACTGAATATCTGCACCCTGTGTGAGATTTCTTTTCTCAATGTGCCCACCTGGTTAAATAAAATGTTTACAAAAAATGAGCTGACTAAAGGCTGTGGATGTCCAAGGAGTTGCGGAACTGCCAACAAGACAGTGTCAGTGGGAAGTGGACAAGACCAAATGGGAGGGGAGAACAAATGGGGGAAAAATATAGGAATAATTAAAATAAACCAATTGAGATGATTTGAGCTTTGTGACATGGCATGCTATCCTGCTGGAAGTAGCCATTAGAAGATGGGTACACTATGTTCCTAGGTGAAGGGATGGCCATGGTCAGAAACAATACTACAGTAGGCTGTAGCATTCAAACAATGCTCAATTGGTACTAAGGGGCCAAGAAAATATCCTCCACAGAATTGCACCACCATCACCAACCTAAACTGTTGATACAAGGCAGGATGGATTCATGCTTTCACGACCCTACCATCTAAATGTCGCAGCAGAAATTGAGACTCATCCGACCAGGCAATGTTTTCCAATCTTCTTTTCTCCAAATGTGGTAGGCCCGTGCAAATTGGGCCTTCGTTCTGAAAAGTGTCTGTATATTAGCTAACACCGGCGCCTGTTTAAGAAATAGAAAGACTCATCCAAAACAAAGCAGACACTTGGAAAATGAGTGTTCAAAACGGTAAATACTGTAATAGTTACTAATATTTCAGTCAGGTGTCTACAGTCGTAAAAAGATCTGAGAATGTCACAAAATTTCTCCACAAAGTTTGCTGCTTCAGTGTTCAGATATCTTTTTGTCAGTAATTACTATGTTAAAAGGAAATAAAATTACAAGCATTCCATAAGTGTTAAAGAATTTTATTGACAATTACATTATGTTTATGCAAAGAGTCAATATTTGCAGTGTTGACCCTTCTTTTTCAAGACCGCTGAAATCCGCCCTGTCATGCTGTCAATTATTTTCTGGGCTAGATCCTGACTGATGGCAGCCCATTCTTGCATGATCAATGCTTGGAGTTTGTCAGAATGTGTGGGTTTTTGTGTGTTGACTTTCTTGGGCACCCTGATGCTTTCTTCACAACAATTGAAACTCTCCGTTCATGCTGATCTGAAATTGTTGATTTAGGTGCAATCTTACTAGCAGCAATATCCTTGCTTGTGAAGCCCTTTTTGTGCAAAGCAATGATGACGGCACATGTTTCTTTGCAGGTAACCATGATTGACAGAGGTAGAACAATGATTTCAAGCACCACCCTAAAGCTTCCACTCTGTAATTCTAGATCAGGGTATTCAGTTAATTTTTATGGCGAAGAGGGACTTTGCAATTCATCTGATCACTCTTCATGACATTCTGGAGTATATGCAAATTGCCATCATCAACACTGAGGCATTAGACTTCGTGACAATTAGTATTTGTGACATTATCAAAACTTTTGACCACAACTGTATCTATCTACAGTAGCTCTACAGTGAGTCAGTAGCTAGTTAGCCAACGTAGCTTAATCAATGCATCTCTGTGTACTGTACTGCAAAAATAACTAACACTGGCAAAATGTAGCTCAAATATTTAGCATAACTTTAGAAGTGCGGCACGGTAAGCCCTCACTCATAGCCATACAATTGTCCTTTTAATCTTTGCTTTACAAAGAATAATGAGACAAACACAGGGATAAAAATCTAAGTTTTGCTAAGTGCCATACAGAAAAACCAAAAGAGGAGAGCAAAATGTATTTTGTTGATAATATATGGCTTTATATCAATTTGATTTAAAAAGAGAGTTGATTCTGAAGATGAGCTTATTATTGAATCAACTGTGCTAGTTTAGGATTACAACAAAATAATTAACGTTTTCATTCTTATTGGTTAGTACTGGTTTCATTTGATAGTTATGTACATGCATGACCTGTTTATTATCACATAGCTTACTGTATATCCACCAGTGGCGGGCCGTGCAATTTACACCTAGGCTTTCACTATCTTCCCAAAATGAAAACGCATTATAATAACCTCACAATGACATGCTAGGGCTATAGGTTATTGTCATTGGGCATATAATGCACCCCATATTCATAGTGAAGATAAGTTTATTCCACTTGATAAAGGTTATTTAACACAAGGCTCAACACCTATGAGACTTACAATACACTAATTGACCCGACACGACTGAAACCATAAGAATGTAACACTACGCATTATGACAGGATGTAGCATTACACATACTGTAGCCATCGAATAGCCAAAATCAATGTCCTAACCAATTAAACAAGAACTATATCACAACAACCAGTCACAACACTACAAACATGCAAAAATGCCAGCAAAAACAATCAGGATTCAACAGACTTCCCCAGAGATGGCAGACAAGCTGCGGATTAAACGCACATCCAGGTTTACCACGCACACTCAAAGGCACAGCCCACTAAGACCCCTGAATCTGAACCACAGACCTTATATATACGATCTGCACATGCTTCACACCAGTAGTGATCTAAAACAAGCAGTAATAATTTACAAGTATTAACAGGCCTGGCGCCAGGATGAAGTGTGTCTGTTTATCTCCCCTTACATGAATACAAATACAGTACATGCACTAAGCCCCGTTAAGAACCTTTAAGGCTAGGGATGGGCCGATACCACTTTTTATGGAACGAGTACAAGTACAGAGTATTACATTTTGGGTACTTGCTGATACGAGTACCGATAGGAGTACTTTTAAGAACTATGCCAAATGTCACATTTATCAAGCTAAAATCTGCTATTTCTTAGATGTTGATCAGCCAATTCAAATATAGAAAAGTAAATATTCCTACATATCCAGAAGAACATAATTTACATTGCAGGTCATTAATGTGTAATATTTATTAGATGTCAATAGTTTACGTCTCCTTCCCTAATTAAGTGAGAGAAACACGTGTGTAAAACGCGAACGCAATAGACGTTTGTGTTCGAATTTGCCCTAACTAAGCATTGCAGAAGTTTTGTGTAAGATGAGAATGTCTGTTTGAAGGGACTTTCTCCAAAACAGGGATAATTACCTAATCATATTATTTTGTTAAGGTATTTTATTGTTTTATTACAATCGGTACACAATTAGCTGTACTATCAATGTAATCTATTGAACAAAATATAAATAGGCTACATCGTATTTCTTTTAAGTTATATTTCTTAACGTTAGTATGTCAGAACTCAGAAATACCACTATTTTGTTCACCCAGAAGTTTTGCTAACTACCGACATTTGTCTTTCCTTGCTGAAGGTGGCTTTCAGAGGCTAGGTCCGTGGCGTTGCTCATGCCGTTTTCTACAGTTACAGTATGCACCGAATTGCATCCTTCATTCGTTCCTGTACTTAAATGTACTGGTATTGGTATCGGCCCATCCCTTGTTAAGGCCCTGCTAGTAAAAATAAATAAAAGTCCATCAAACTCACCAAAGCTGCTCATTATTTGAAAACGAAGTCCTTTCTCTTTTAAAAAGACTTCTATGACGTGGTTGTACAGCACATCTTTGCGTTAAGTTCCAATAACAGATCTTGCCCAGTGCTGAGAGTCGATCCTGCCCAGTCCTATATTCGCCACCAAAGCAACTTCTTCACCTCCATCCGCCATTCTTCTAAAAGTAAAAAATCTAACAATCTAAAAATTTTAAGTTTAAAGAAATCAGAGAAGGGAGAGCTAAGTTGGGAGAGCTAAGCTTGTTCTTGTTCGGATGGCAAACTTTTTTTACATTTTTTGCAGAACTTTATTGAACTGCCCCTTCTATCAGCAACAGAAACGATGCTGACATAAGGCTAGGCCTGCAGAAACGCTTTACTTGGTCAGAACACACCCAACATGGTAAAGTCGAAATCTGATTGGTTAAAAATATGACAATCAACAACATGGTCCTGATGGGCTTCAACAGCAGACGGTATTCACTCGGAATTGTAAAGGCCCTGGGGCCTCATTTATAAAGCTGGTGTACGCACAAAAGAAGACGTACGCATCTCTCTAAGCAATAATTGGGGTTTATAAAAAGCAAACTTGACGGGAAAATGTGCCGTCCTTCATGGAAACTCTGACCCATGCGTACGCACAAAAACGGGTGAAATGAGAAATGGCGACACCATCGGCAGATGGATGAAACACGTAGGCTACTGTAGATCCGTCTGAAACTGCAGAGCATTGTGTAACCGAAATCGAAATACTGCCTCTCATTAACAATATGAAGATGTCACAAAGCCATGCATACAATTAACAGCCTGCAGAGAAATACAAACAATATAAAACAAGATTTTAACGTAAAGGCAAATGAAGGACATATTGCACATATTTGCAAAAAGAACACTCGAATATATTATGTAGGCTAATTATATTGATATGTTATGTAATTCATCCTCATAAATAATACGGTAAACAGAACAAAATCATGTTTAAAACTTATATTCTTGTCAATGTCTCTGTCTGGCGGTGCAGATAAATAGATGATGATGAGATAGATAATAAATAGATAGTCTTTATTGTCAATTGGGGAATATTGTTTTCATAGTATAAATGTCGTAATAACTTACAGAAACATAGTGTTCATTTATATGCATTTAGTTTGTTTAATTTTTAAATGTGTTCCATCGTGATGCATGTCTTAACCATTTTGAAAGGTTCAACTAAGATTTTCTATTTGTGCAGAACTATTTTACATTTACAATTAGATTAATACATCTGTAGATTATCAGATACAATCAAATGGATGGTTATAAAAAGCCATGCCATCACAATGCGTAATGACGCACAACAGCTGACCTTGCAATGTTAGAAGATAATAATTATAATTATAATAATAGCCTACTAATGAATATTATTTATTGGCGCCTTTCATATCACTCATAACAGGATTTCTGGTGACATTGCACTTTCCAGATGGAATTTACTGACAAGTGAGGGATATCTCAGCCGAGTTATGCGAGACGTGTTAGTCGGTATAATAGGCTTGGCGCATAAGTACATGAAGTTTTCGTACACGGCGGGTGAACAGGCAATCAAAAAGCACAATTTGCAGCTATGTCCGGTATCCCAAATGTAATCGATGCTTTTGACTGCACTCATGTTGCCATAAGTAGACCGAATGAGAATGCTTTCATTAATCAAAAGCATTTTCATTCCACCAATGTCCAAATAACTTGTGATGCAGACATGTTGCTCTAATGTTACCCATTTCCCCCACCCGTGGCAGACACTTTCGCGATGAAGCGCTATAGACGCTTTTCGACATCGACTGATATCTGACCACTTTTTTATTTTCGACCACGGCATTCACAGCGTCTGCAACCTTTTGCCACTCCAACGCATTTTCACCGTTCGTAATAGGCACACTGTGCGCATAAAACAACATTTTACTCCTATTTTCCACCTCGCCAACAATATTTTCTACTTGACATGAGTGAAGTTGCTTTTTTGGTTTTCCTCACTACTGTGTATGCCATGATTTCTCAATCAATTAATATTAATTTCGGGATTTTCACTGACTATTTATGGACAATTATGGGCGTGACATGTATCCGCAAAAGCTGCGCCACGTATTAGAGTTGATTGTGATTTATAAAGGGAAAACAGCGTAGGACGTGCGTGCGCATGGTTTTATAAATCTGAATATTTCTTTGCGTACGCACGTCCTATATTTCGTCCGTACACCACTTCTGACGCAAATCCACCGCAAAGTTTTATAAATGAGGCCCTTGGTCTACCCGGAGACAACACAGATGAAAAAATCTTATTGGATAAAAGCTTTCATTTATATGAGCTGCGCTAAAAGCAAGGCAACTGAAAAGAACGTACTGTAGCAATGAAATCACCATATAGACTAATTTAAATGAACTTTGTATAATATATATTATAAAAAATATATTAAAGAAGTACAAAAATACATTTCTTATTCTGATTATCTTTGGGCCTGCAGAGAAGGCCTTGCAGGCCCTGACGGCCCACCACTGATATCCACACTGGTTCACGTCAGCATATTTATTATACATATTTGCATTGCAGCTCATATGAGATATACATAAAAAGATGACACATTTTCTAATTGTATTTTGGTGAAATTGGTGCAGAGTCCAAATAACAACTTTGGGATGAATTAACTAACGTGGACTGAAATGCAACTGTATCAGTGTAATAGACATAGACCATATTAATATACCTGTATTAAAAACAATAAAAATATAATATGTTCAGGTGAAATTGATGATTCTGTGTTTTAACATGATTGCCACAAGGTTTTGATAGTTTACCCATCTTTTTATTTACCACTGCACCACTGCCGGTTCATAAGAAAATGGTAATTACTCACTTCTTACTAAAACTATGGACTCATATTTGTTTAAAATGTTATGAAACAACATCAGAAACAATAATCTACTATTTTATATTTTCATCGTTTTGTACTACAAAATGTGAACAAAAATAATCGTTTAGCTACATTGTATATGTTATTGTATAAGGAGGATTTTAGGGGCCAAAACTAAATAAATAAATACATAAATAATTAAATAATTGAATGACTAGATACTTGAAAAAATAAATAATTATATAATACTTAAATAAATTACTAAATTTATAATTTAATGCCTAATTGACATACAAAATATATAAATTACAAATTAAATGAGACACTATATATACAGGTCCTTCTCAAGAAATTAGCATATTGTGATAAAGTTAATTATTTCTCAAAATGTAATGATAAAAATTAAACTTTCATAAATTTTAGATTAATTGCACACCAACTGAAATATTTCAGGTCATTTATTGTTTTAATACTGATGATTTTGGCATACAGCTCATGAAAACCCAAAATTACTATCTCAAAAAATTTGCATATCATGAAAAAGGTCTCTGAACGAGCTATTAACCTAATCATCTGAATCAACTAATTAACTCTAAACACCTGCTAAAGATTCCTGAGGCTTTTAAAAACTCCCAGCCTGTTTCATTACTCAAAACCGCAATCATGGGTAAGACTGCCGACCTGACTGCTGTCCAGAAGGCCATCATTGACACCGAAAGAAAATTCTGAACAAATAGGTTGTTCCCAGAGTGCTGTATCAAGGCACCTTAGTGGGAAGTCTGTGGGAAGGAAATGTGTGGCAAAAAACACTGCACGACAAGAGGTGACCGGACCCTGAGGAAGATTGTGGAGAAAGACCGATTCCAGACCTTGGATGACCTGCGGAAGCAGTGGACTGAGTCTGGAGTACAAACATCCAGAGCCACCGTGCACAGGCGTGTGCAGGAAATGGGCTACAGGTGCCGCATTCCCCAGGTCAAGCCACTTTTGAACCAGAAACAGCGGCAGAAGCGCCTGACCTGGGCTACAGAGTAGCAGCACAACAAAACAACAACAAATTTTGCATGTCATTCAGAAATCAAGGTGCCAGAGTCTGGAGGAAAACTAGGGAGAAGGAAATGCCAAAATGCCTGAAGTCCAGTGTCAAGTACCCACAGTCAGTGATGGTCTGGGGTGCCATGTCAGCTGCTGGTGTTGGTCCACTGTGTTTTATCAAGGGCAGGGTCAATGCAGCTAGCTATCAGGAGATTTTGGAGCATTTCATGCTTCCATCTGCTGAAAAGCTTCATGGAGATGAAGACTTCATTTTTCAGCATGACCTGGCACCTGCTCACAGTGCCAAAACCACTGGTAAATGGTTTACTGACCATGGTATTACTGTGCTCAATTGGCCTGCCAACTCTCCTGACCTGAACCCCATAGAGAATCTGTGGGATATTGTGAAGAGGAAGTTGAGAGACTCTCAGGATGAGCTTAAGGCCGCTATCGAAGCATCCTGGGCCTCCATCACACCTCAGCAGTGCCACAGGCTGATTGCCTCCATGTCACGCCGCATTGAAGCAGTCATTTCTGCAAAAGGATTCCCGACCAAGTACTGAGTACATAACTGAACATAATTACTTGAAGGTTGACTTTTTCTTTTTTTTGTATTACAAACACTTCTTTTATTGGTCAGATGAAATATGCTAATTGTTTGAGATAGGAATTTTGGGTTTTCATGAGCTGTATGCCAAAATCATCAGTATTAAAACAATAAATGATGTGAAATATTTCAGTTGGTGTGCAATGAATCTAAAATATATGAAAGTTTAATTTTTATCATTACATTATGGAAAATAATGAACTTTATCACAATATGCTAATTTCTTGAGAAGGACCTGTATATATGTGTGTATATATATATATATATATATATATATATATATATATATATATATCGATTTACGTTTTCATTTGTTCACATTTATTTATTTATACTTTCATTTATCCACGGTGTAATTTGCTGCAGCAAAATAAATCTCTCGTCACCTGTCAGGGGGCAGGTTAAAGCCTCTGATTGGTGGATCAACTTGAATCGCCTGCTTTTCACTAATTCAAGATAGCCACAACCAGTGCGGATTCAATGAATGAAATATTGCATGCTACAGTGGTCGAAAGGTTGGCTGTAGCTGAAGAGATGGAGGCAATTGCCCAATCACAATTTTATTAAAAATGATTATAAAATTATAGCATGAAATCGGCCCTGACTGACACAGACATCAATGAAAATGTGTTCACGATTCTCGGCGAGATAGTAAAGATAGTTTTATATTCACACATTCACATGCTCCACGGTTACGACGCAATGTCTTCGGCCATGCCGACTGCCGAGTGACGAATGTCGGTAAAGAAATAGTGTAGCCATCAGTAAACTAAATAGTTAGGGACCAGCGTAAAAGTGCATCACCCAGAGCTTCGGTTTCTATACGAGAGATTACACATTTCATTTATTAAATAGCCTTTTCGAATGTTGAGATATTTACAGGTATAGCTTTGTATTATATTATTATTTATTCAAGTATTTAGCCATTCAATTATTTAATTATTTATTTATTTAGTTTTGCCCCTATAATCCTCCATAATTGTAGAGTGGATAAATAAGAAGCAAAAAGGGAAACGCTTCCTTTTAGCAACCAAGCTGAACAACAGAGGTCACATTAGCTTTTAGAAGTCTGCGTCCGAAAATGCGGACAAAAGAAATCTGCTTTTTAAAGATTTTTCCTGTGTTCTAATTTAATAAATGAATGTGGGTGTACTCGCTGCTCTAGAATGGAAATATGCCTTATAGAATGCTGTGAAACATTGTATTTATAAATAACAAGATACAGTAATAACATCTGAAGGATAATGTAATGATTGTTGTTGATCAGCAGTGTAGATTGAAAATAAGCGTTAAATAAATGCAAGACAAACATCATTCATTATTCATTGAGTAATTACTGCAAAACGTTTATTTTTTTAGATCTAGGCCACATCATTTGGGCAAATAGCATTCACTCATACATTTTTTATGTGATAAATCTGCCAGTAGGAAGACGTCAGATTAGTAATAATAAGCATTTAGCTCCGAACTACATAGACGCTAATTGAGCAGATTAAAAAATGAACCGTAGATTTAAATCCATAGCGAAGCGATCAACCCATGTGTGTTTTTACTGACTGATGAATCAGACAATGATTATTCAGTACTCCCCATTTTCTCTGCTACATTCACACACACACAATGCGCACTGCACAGAATCAAGAGGGAAGAGCATGTTTGATTTGCAGGATCAGACTTTTCTGATAACTCTGTGAACAAGAAAAGTTAGAAATTGGTATTTAAATGGAATCTCATGGCCAATACACCTGCATTTTCAGAATGCAAGACAATATTTATTCTGCGTTTTCATTTATTTTTCTACGTAAAAAATGCAGAATCCAATTTATTCCTAAAACAACAATTTTGTGTCAGAACTAAGACAGTATATGATTCAAAAAATCAATCATGCCCTAAGTGGATGTGATTAGTAATTTTTTACTTTGTTGTATACTTGCTGTGATAAAAAAAATGTGTCTCTTAGCATTTTAAAATCTATAAGAGTATCCACATCAAGCAATGTAACAAAATCTTGAGTTATGATAGGACAAATAACTACTATGTGCTGCAGATTTATGGTTTTTCACTTCAATATGAAAAACCTGTTGAGGAAATTGTCATCCCACCTGTTTCGCTAAAGGCACAATGAGAACGGAAACCATTTGTCACAGAACATAATAGTCCACACAGTAATGTCTTATGGCCTGTGGGATTGCTAAACAGGTTTCATACAGTGCCTTGCTAAAGTATTCGGCCCCCTTGAACATTTCGACCTATTGCCACATTTCAGGCTTCAAACATAAAGATATAAAACTGTCATTTTTTGTGAAGAAGCAACAACAAGTGGGACACAATCATGAAGTAGAACGAAATTTATTGGAGATTTCAACCTTTTTTAACAAATAAAAAACTGACGAATTGGGCAAGCAAAATTATTCAGCCCCTTTACCTTCAGTGCAGCAAACTCTCTCCAGAAGTTCAGTGAGGATCTCTGAATGATCCAATGTTGAGCTAAATGACTAATGATGATAAATAGAATCCACCTGTGTGTAATCAAGTCTCTGTATAATGGCACCTGCTCTGTGATAGTCTCAGAGGTCCGTTGAAAGCACAGAGAGCATCATAAAGAACAAGGAACAAACCAGGCAGGTCCAAGATACTGTTGTGGAGAAGTTAAAAGCCAGATTTGGATACAGAAAGATTTCCCAACCCTAAAACATCCCAAGGAGCACTGTGCAAGCGATAATATTGAAATGGAAGGAGTATCAGACCACTACAAATCTACCAAGACCCGGCCGTCCCTCTAAACTTTCAGCTCATACAAGGAGAAGACTGATCAGAGATGCAGCCAAGAGGCCAATGATCACTCTAGATTAACTGCAGAGATCTACAGCTGAGGTGGGCGAGTCTGTCTATAGGACAACAATCAGTCATATACTGCACAAATCTGGCCTTTATGGAAGAGTGGCAAGAACAAAAATATTCTGAAATATATCCATAAAATGTGTCATTTGAAGTTTGCCACAAGCCACCTGAGAGACACACCAAACATGTGGAAGAAGGTGCTCTGGTCAGATGAAACCAAAATGCAACTTTTTGGCAACAATGCAAAACGTTATGTTTGGCGTAAAAGCAACACAGCTCATCACACTGAACACACCATCCCCACTGTCAAACATGGTGGTGGCAGCATCATGGTTTGGGCCTACTTCTCTTCAGCAGGGAAAGTGAAGATGGCTAAAATTGATGGAAAAATGGATGGAGCCAAATACAGGACCATTCTGGAAGAAAACCTGATGGAGTCTGCAAAAGACCTGAGACTGGGATGGAGATTTGTCTTCCAACAAGACAATGATCCAAAACATAATGCAAAATCTACAATGGAATGGTTCACAAATAAACAACATATCCAGGTATAGAATGGCCAAGTCAAAGTCCAGACCTGAATCCAATCGAGAATCTGTGGAAAGAACTGAAAACTGCTGTTCACAAATGCTCTTTATCCAACCTCACTGAGCTCAAGATGTTTTGCAAGGAGGAATGGGCAAAAATGTCAGTCTCTCGATGTGCAAAACTGATAGAGACATACCCCAAGCGACTTACAGCTGTAATCGCAGCAAAAGGTGGCATCACAAAGTATTAACTTTGTAATAATTTTGCACGCCCAATTTTTCAGTTCTTTATTTGTTAAAAAAGTTTGAAATATCCAATAAATTTCGTTCCACTTCATGATTGTGTCCCACTTGTTGTTGATTCTTCACAAAAAATACAGTTTCATATATTTATGTTTGAAGCCTGAAATGTGGCAAAAGGTCGAAAAGTTCAAGGGGGCCGAATACTTTCGCAAGGCACTGTATATGCAGTGGAAGGAAAAAAGTATGTCAAACCTTTGGAATTAGCTGGATTTCTGCATGAATGTCAGAAGTAAGTCAAAACAATAGACAAACACAGTTTGCTAAAGTATTATTTGATAACAATGGAACTACTTGCTTTCAATTGATATCAAAAAATATGAACAAACGAGCTGATGTACATTCATGGTCAAATGTTTTGAGAATGACACTAATTTAAATTTTTACAAAGTCTGCTGCCTCAGTGTTGATGATGGCATTTTTCTTATACTCCAGAATGGTAAGAGTGATCAGATGAGAATTGCAATGAATTGCAAAGTCCCTCTTTGCCATAAAAATAAACTTAATCCAAAGAAAACATTGCATTGCATTTCAGCCCTGCCACAAAAGGACCTGCTGCCATCATGTCAGTGATTGTCTCGTTAACACAGGTGAGAGTGTTGATGAGGACAAGGCTAGAGATCACTCTGTCATGCTGATTGAGTTAGAATAACAGACTGGAAGCTAAAAGGAGGGTGTTGCTTAAAATCATAGTTCTTTCTCTGTTAACCATGGTTACCTGCTAGGAAACACGTGCCATCATCATTGCTTTGAACAAAAGGGCTTCATAGGCAAGGATATTGCTGCTAGTAAGATTGCACCTAAGTCAACCATTTATTGGATCAACAAGAACTTCAAGGAGGGAGTTTCAATTGTTGTGAAGAAGGCGTCAGGGCGCCCAAGAAAGGCCAGCAAGCGCCAGGACCGACTCTTAAAGTTGATTTAGCTGTGGGGTCAGGGAACCACCAGTGCAGAAATGGCAGCAGGCAGGTGTGAGTGCATCTGCAGGCACAGTGAGGCGAAGACTTTTGGAGAAAGACCTGGTCAAGGAGGGCAGCAAAGAAGCCACTTCTCTCCAGAAAAAAACATCAAGGACAGACTGATATTCTGCAAATGGTACAGGGATCGGACTGCTGAGGACTGGGGTAAAGCCATTCCGATTGCACTAAGTGGCTCTGGGAACAAAACATAAAAATGTGGGGTCCATGGCCAGGAAACTCTTCTGATCTTAATCCCATTGAAAACTTGTGGCGATTCTCAAGAGGTGTTTGGAAAAACAAGAACCCACAAATTCTGACAAACTCTGAGCATTGATCATGCAAGAATGGGCTGCCATCCGTCAGGATGTGGCCCAGAAGTTAATTGACAGCATGGATGGCAGAGATCTTAAAAAAGAAGGGTCAACACTGCAAATGATTCTTTGCATAAACTAAATGTAATTGTCAAGAAAATCCTTTGACACTTATGGAATGATTGTAATTTTATTTCATTTTACCATAGTAACTACTGGAAATCTCAACCAGAAACATAATGGACACTAATCAGATGCCCTATCCACTAGGACACCTTGCCACCTTAAAAAAAAAAGATTCCACACAACAAATGCATGGCCTAAAATGCATAAATAGTATTAAAGATGGGTCGGCACGTGCTTATTGACAAACAATGTGGAACCACTACTCGACATGTCCGCATTGCAATTCCTATTTAAATGGCAAAATATGCACTATGGAGGAAATAATTTTCCCATCTAAACTGCTTTTTAAGATTTTTTAAATATCATTAATCCTGTATAGGAAGCTGGTAACTGAAAGAGAAAGCAGTTTATGTGAAATTCAACACAGTGCACATTCATTCACAGAGCGGGATGGAAAAAAGTATTTGCATGGAATCTGCCTGGAAGCACTCTAGCTCACCAGGAGGGGGCGACCATGACAGCTTTACTTTGGCAGCAATAACCTCAATCAAACCATTCCTGTAGTTATGCATCAGGCACAACATTAAGGAGGAATTTTGGACCTGATTCAGTTTAGCAATATTGTTGGGATGTTTGCTGTGAACTGTTGACTGAGCTACTGATGCTCTCTCCACCATACTTAGTAGTACTATAGTCTGGATGAGATTTTGATGTTGGTATGCTGTGCTTTTTTTCTCCATACATAGTGTTCAAAACAACTAAGATTTGGTTTCCTCTGTCGACAGAATATTAGCACTCTGGAACATCCAGGTGCTTTTCTGTGACCTTCAGGCCTTCATGTACTCGATTGTTGTTTATTGACTGACATGGTAGACTCGTTAAACAGAGAGATAAAGTCTCTTAGCGATACTAAGTAATTTGTGATTGTGAATAGGAACAACTTCAATTTTGACTCATTGTTTTAATTCCAGGTTTACTGACTTTTGACTCCAATTAGCTTTTGGAGAAGTCATTAGCCTTGAGGTTCACATACAGTACTTATTCCACCCTGCACTGTGCTTGTTTAAATATTGTATTTAATATAGACAACAACCATAAAAATAATGTGTGTTATTAGTTTAATCAGAATGGGTGTGTCTATTGTTTTCTCGTAAATCCAGAAATCCAGGTAATTCCAAAGATTCACAAACATTTTCTTCCAACTGTAGCCAAGTCAATATACCGTAAGTGTTGGCTAGCACTAAATCCCACCTGCACACTACGCTAAAACCTTCTGAGTATGAGATCAAACAACGTAGATACAGCCACTCAAGTCAGTGTCCTGCACTGCTGCAGAAGTGGGCTTTTAATTTCCCAGCAGGTTAACCACACACTTAAATGAAAAGAAAATAATTGAACAGTTAGATTGTTGTCACCATACCGCTGTAGATGTGCTGGGTAAATACACTGCCTGATGGCAGCACTCAACAACAACTCATGTTTCTACCATACAATGCATCTTCAGCCTGATGGCATGAGGATGTGTGTTTGAGGTCACAGGGTTTTTCTGGCTGCTCGCTACTAGTACAGGGGCGGTGAAGTGAGTTTATGGCCTTTTGCGGCTAGGGGGCAAGCACAGACATAATACAGACACATAAACTAATGAGGGAGGGCGAGCCAGCAAGACAAATTCCTGGGTTTTCTCCTTTTTCCCCTCCATCGCATGTTTTCAATCGAGTGTGGGATTCCTCTTATGGCCGCCCACTAACCGCAGGGCAATTTGCATGGCAATGATGAGTCAACTTCACGTGCCTGATTATATTTATGTATGTTTATATATAATATATATAAAAATATATTTATAAAGCAAGACCTATAAATGGCCCTGCATTACATTTTATGACGGCACCATTAAAAAAATTGCTTTTTGAATGAATATCATAGGAAGTTAATTTGAGCTTTACTTGAGGGGTTATTTATGACTGGGTGAGATTGAGAACAGCTGGAGTGTGTGAATGAACAGTTTCTGTGGGCTTGTATTTGATTTTAATGTGTAGGTGAAGCTTGAGGCTACAATGTTGGATATGTATTGTTCTACAGACAGGGGGTTGAACAACAATATTTATTTTTCCCAGATGTTCCAAACACCTCTTCCAACATCTACTGTAGGTATACATATACACTATTTTCACATTGTATTGCAAATTTGAAATATTTCCCAGAATGTCTTACCAGCTAAATTTGTAGAACCATGCAAAAAGTATTTTTTACAACCCTTAAAACAGAGATTTTAATTGCCTACCTAAATAGTAAAAAAACATGTTTTAACATGTTTTTTGCATTTATATTAAACTTGCTCAGTTAATATAGCAACATTAATTATGCTATTATAATTTAAGCTGTCACTTGACCTATTGTTCTTTGGCCAAATTAACATGGAAAAAAGGTGAAACTGTCAATGGCGCAGCTGTACTTCGACTAGTAATAAACACCTCCATTAATTAAACAGGTCATTCTGAAAAAAAATTTGTATTCTTTTTTGTACCTATATGTCTCCGCTCCAAATCGGTCATCTTCAATTTCCCCTGAACCAGCAGTTGTGGGATAATTGAGGGCACTCACATGCTTCCTCCAAGCACATGTTGCCGAAACATCCAACTCTGCCTCCCACTGAAAAAATACCAACTAAAGAAAACTCTACATGCAGATGGAATGATTTTCTATGTGTGGTGCTAGAAAAAAATACCAACTAATAGAAAACTCTACATGCAGACTGAATGACTTTCTATGTGTGGTGCTAGAAAAAAATACCAACTAATAGAAAACTCTACATGCAGACTGAATGACTTTCTGTGTGTGGTGCTAGAAAAAAATACAAACTAATAGAAAAGTCTACATGCAGATGGAATGATTTTCTATGTGTGGTGCTAGAAAAAATACCAACTAATAGAAAACTCTACATGCAGACGGAATGACTTTCTATGTGTGGTGCTAGAAAAAAATACAAACTAATAGAAAACTCTACATGCAGACTGAATGACTTTCTATCTGTGGTGCTAGAAAAAAATACAAACTAATAGAAAACTACATGCAGACTGAATCACTTTCTATGTGTGCTGCTAGAATAAAAAATACCAACTAATAGAAAACTCTACATGCAGACTGAATGACTTTCTGTGTGTGGTGCTAGAAAAAAATACCAACTAATAGAAAAGTCTACATGCAGACAGAATGATTTTCTATGTGTGGTGCTAGAAAAAATACCAACTAATAGAAAACTCTACATGCAGACGGAATGACTTTCTATGTGTGGTGCTAGAAAAAAATACAAACTAATAGAAAACTCTACATGCAGACTGAATGACTTTCTATGTGTGGTGCTAGAAAAAAATACAAACTAATAGAAAACTATA
>JACXGM010017475.1:0-19695 GCA_016801145.1 Umbra pygmaea | reverse complement strand
ATATTATATGGATAATTAAGGTGTTGTGAAGTGATGAATATTATCCTTTTATTAAGCATGGCCCAAACATAACCTATTGTTGAATTAACACAAACGTTGTTATTGAAAATAAATATATTGTCTTTTAAAATGTCTTTTTTTGGGGGGGTTGGTATTTTTGACCTCGGTATTTGTTAAATCCTGGTTACGGCCTTGGTTGGGATGGTGTTCATGGGGTTGTACTCATCCTTCTTTTTCTCCTAACACGGCGAGTGGAGTTTAGACCATAAAGCTCTACTTTTGTCTCATCAGACCACATGACCTTCTCCCATTCCTCCTCTGGATCATCAAGATGGTCATTGGCAAACTTCAGACGGGCCTGGAGATGCGCTGGCTTGAGCAGGGGGACCTTGCGTGCACTGCAGGATTTTAATCTATGACGACGTAGTGTGTTACTAATGCTTTTCATTGAGACTGTGGTCCCAGCTCTCTTCAGGTCATTGACCAGGTCCTGCCGTGTAGTTCTGGGCTGATCCCTCACCTTCCTCATGATCATTGATGCTCCATGAGGTGAGATCTTGGATGGAGCCCTAGACGGAGGAAGATTGACCATCATCTTGAACTTCTTCCATTTTCGAATAATTGCGCCAACAGCTGTTGCCTTCTCACCAAGCTGCTTGCCTATTGTCCTGTAGCCCATCCCTTGTGCAGGTCTACAATTTTATCCCTTATGTCCTTACACAGCTCTCTGGTCTTGGCCATTGTGGAGAGGTTGGTGTCTGTTTGACTGAGTGTACAGACAGGTGTCTTTTATACAGGTAATGAGTTCAAACAGGCGCAGTTAATACAGGTGATGAGTGGAGAACAGGAGGGCTTCTTAAAGAAAAACGAACAGGTCCATGAGAGCTGGAATTCTTACTGGTTGTAGGTGATCAAATACTTATGTCATGCAATAAAATGCAAATTAATTATTTAAAAATCATACAATGTGATATTCTGGATTATTTTTTTACCATGTTGAAGTGTACCTATGACTACATGCTTTGTAAGTAGGAAAACCTGCAAAAATTGGCGGTGTATCAAATACATTTTCTCCCCACTGTATAGAGGCTTTACCAGTAACACTGACATACAAAAACAGCTTTCAATATCCAGTTCGATTATGAATATCTACTCTGAAACTGACATTTTGTGGACAATAGTATGAATAAATAATAATTACTGAATAATGACAGATGTGTGTTGTGAACGCTTGCATTGTTTCTAATGCTTATTTTTTATTTTTAATCCACACTGTCGATTGAGAACAATCACTTTCAGATGCTTTACAGTCGTGGTCAAATGTTCTGAGAATGAAAAGTTTTGGTCTCCACATGGTTTGCTACTTCAGTGTTCTTAGATCTTTTTGTCAGTAGTTACAATGATATACTGAAGTATCTAAGTCTTTTATTGACCATTACATTAAGTTTATGTAGTCAATATTTGCAGTGTTGACCCTTATGAAACAGTGTTGAGTCCTGGCATGACACAGGACTGATGGTAGCGCTCGCCTTGCTTTCTCCAGAAAAGGTGTTTTCCCGGATGGCCCAAACAATCAGAGAAAATGACTTTACCACAGTACTCACAGCAGTTTAATTCCTGTACTTTTTGCAGAATATCAGTCTGTCCCTGATGTTTTTCCTGGAGAGAAGTGGCTTCTTTGCTGCTCTTCTTGACACCAGGCCTTCCTCAAAGTCTTTGCTTTACTGTGCGTGCAGATACTCACACCTGCCTGCTGCAATTCCTGCACAGGTGGTGCCCCAATCCCGCAGCAGAACCAACTTTAGGAGATGGTCCTGGCACTTGCTAGACTTTTTTCGGGCACCCTGATGCCTTCTTCACAACAACTGAACCTCTTTCCTTGAAGTTCTTGATGATCTGATAAATGGTTGATTTAGGTGCAATCTTACGAGCAGCAATATCCTTGCCTGTGAAGCCCTTTTAGTGCAAAGCAATGATGCACATTCCTTGCAGGTAACCAGGGTTGACAGATGAAGAACAATGATTTCAAGCACCACCCTCATTTTAAAGCTTCCAGTCTGTTATTCTACCTCAATCAGCATGACAGCGTGATCTCCAGCCTTGTCCTCATCAACACTCTCACAAGTGTTAAAGAGACAATCACTGACATTATGGCAGCTGGTCCTTTTGTGGCAGTGCTGAAATGCAATGGAAATTGGGTTTTTTTGCAAAGAGGGACTTCGCAATACATTGCTATTCATCTGATCACTTTTCATGACATTCTGGAGTATATGCATGTCCTCTGGTCAGGATACAATTGGCCAGCATTTGGATGTCTATGCGACTGCCCCACCGCCAAACTGGTCATGCTGGATGATGTTGCAGGGAGCATAGTGATCACCACAGCATCTCCAGACTCTTTCACATCTGTCACATTTGCTCAGTGTGAACCTGCTCTCATCTGTGCAGATAACACGGCACCAATTGCAGACCTGCCAATTCTGGTATTCTCTGGCGAATGCTAATCGAGCTGCACGGTACTGGGCTGTGAGCACAGGTCCCACTAGAGGACGTCAGGTCCTCATGCCATTCTCATGGAGTCTGACATTTGTCAGAAATATGCACACTAGTAGCTTGCTGGAAGTCATTTTGTAGTGCTCTGGCAGTGCTCTTTCTGTTCCTCCTCGCACAAAAGAGCAGAGATCGTTCCTACTGCTGGGCATGTCCAAGTCACCTCAAGTAATGTCCCATCTCCTGGTGTCTCCTCCATGCTCTTGAGACTGTACTGGGAGACATAGCAAACCTTGCGACGGCACGTATGGATGTGGCATCCTGAAGGAGCTGGACTACCAGTTCAACCTGAATGGGCTGCAGGTACCGCCTAATGCTACCAGTAAGGACACTAGTAAAATGCAAAACTGAAGAATCGGTCAGGAAGGATAAGGAGAGGGCAATTGCCTGTGGCCACCACCTGCAAAACATTTCCCTTTATGGGGGATGTCTGGCTGTTGCCTCTACAGTACACCTGTTATTAATTTGCAACAAAATAGATGACATTGATTCACAATGGATTATGCTGCCTAACTGGACAGATTGATATTCCTGAAGTTTAATTAAATTGGTGTTATACTGTGATGAATGCGTGTTCACTTAATTATTTCGAGCAGTGAATACATGTCAATCGGAGTACCTTTAATCTTGAAATGTGGATACCAGTCACATGATCATCGATTTGACATCTCTTTCTAGCTGATGAGTGCCAACTTGCAAACAAATCTTTGTTTAAGATGACAAAATTAGGAGTGACAACCAATCCCAGCCAATAGAATCAGAGAACGCAGTTCATCCATCTAACCAAACAACCTCCTGCATACCATAATTTTGATTGGGATTGATGGTTATTAAACAAATTTAGGTCAATTTTAGACACGGTGACAGCTTTATTTTTTAAACAGTGTGTTTAAGAGGAGCTTGGCAATTTCAACGGAGTGACCATGTGAATGGAATTCCCTTTTAAATAATATTTTTACCTATCAGGGACCAGAAGTTATATGAACCCAGGTGCTGTCGGAATGTTTCCATTGTTGCCTGTGGTATCTCTGGACCCAGAATACTGGTGGAGGAGCCAATGACTACGTTGTACCTGCAAGATGAACACATTTTTTTAAAGACTTTTGCTAATTATTTTCCTTTCTTTGCTAACGAGAAAATACTTTGCATTTGTTGCACGCTTTGTTTACAACAGATGTGGACTAACAGTGAAACCCTTACTTTCTTTGAGAAGTAAATACAGTGTGTTAAAACTAGTGAACATGCCAGGTAACTTGCAGCAAATTCTGTTAAAGTGAATCCAACCTGTCCTCGATCCAGTTCAACACAGGGTCCCATTCATTATTCTGAAGTTCCACCAGAGATGGAGGCTCATCAACTCTGTAACTGCAAGGAGACAATGTAAGGGGAATCAGTTTCAAAAAGCTCATAATGCACGTTCATTACCTATAGAAATCATTACAGGTGGAAGATAATCTGTCTCTCAAAGTGTTCCTTTGTCAAAGTCAAAGTCAAAGTTGTTTATTTATCATATGCATCGAATAACATACATCATCCTATGCAGAGAAATTTCTTTTGACATGGCACGGCGATTCTATGCAGTGGGCTTATAAACAAGAATTACAACAATATAAGAATTTTAAAATAATAATGACAATAGGAACAATAATTGTTGGGCTGTTTACAATTTACATCATAAACCAAAACCAATCCTCTGAGGAACAATGCTTCGTACCAGATAGTGTCCGTCTCCAGGTACTTAAGGGCAGCAGTAATCATTTGGTCCTTACTGCGCAGTGAGGGGTTATCTAAGGCTGTGTTGCAGAGAGTGGTCTGAAAAAGCAACGACAACAACACAAATGGCTTCATTTTCTCACATATACAGAATTCTTATTTATCAGCACCCAAGTAAAAAAGGATTGTTGCTCTGTATGGGGCAGTGTCATTTCTGATACATCTAACACTAAGCATATCACCAAATATCCAGTTAAATGGTCTTACCAAATGCATGCTGTAGAACTTGAGCGTGTCTTTCTGAGTATCCCACTCATTGGCCACGGCAACGGCTAAGGCTTCATTGGGGGCTTTGAACAGCTTTCCTCCTGGCGTCTTTAGTTTCCGCCTGTCAAGGTTGATTTCAAACATGCCACCTGCAGACCAAGAAAAGATATTGTTACAGTGGATTGCTGAATTCTTAACACTCGTATCTTTAATTTAAGTTGATTTTTTTCAAACGCAGTCACATAGGTAGCTGATCCCATAATGCTAAAATGCATAATTTGTGCTAACACATGCGGAGACGTTCTTCAAACATACAAATAGTATCCAGAGTTCATCTGACTATAGCAAACTAAGCACTGTGCTAAGAATCAGATGGCTTGGCAACATGCGCTTGGAGAAAGCAACTCTGTCGTATGTACTTTAATTACATTTACAATACAGCTATGCAAGTCTGCTGATAATGCACTTTATATATATTTATTTTAGTGAGCAGACACATCCAGAGCGAATTACAAGAGCAAATACGGATAAATGCCCTGCTCAAGGGCACACACACTTTTTCGTTGTTTTTTTAGCTCAGGACTTTAAAGCCCTGTTTTAAGTACTCACCATCTCCTTGGGATATGCTGACATCCTCATAGAACTTCTTTCTTTCTGTTGATTAGAACAAAGTCATCATGACGAGAGATGTGCACTACGGTGCATATATCCAGGATCACTGTAAACCAAACCCCTGAGACATTAATCTTGATTATGTTTGATACAAACAAGCAACTAAATACGGCACCTCTTACCTGTTATAATAGAGTACAATTTCGTGTTCCCATTAAGCAGAGGAAGGCCTTTGAGAGCTTGACGACTTGGGCAGACATTGGGGGCAGAGAGGGAATGCCCCAGACGACTGTGCAATCTCAGACAATTCCTCAGCATTGTGTCAGTACAATGAGGATTAATAAACTAGTTTCCCAGGATTTCGGCCTAAAACCATGCAGAAGAATTGGCTACTGTATATAGCTAAGAGGTATTCTGAATACCTCTGAATCGTTTCGCCAATCAACATGTAGGAAACATTGCTACCGCTATAATCGAAAACATTTCACTCATTTCCATGCGTGTGACCTATGTTTGAAAGATGGCAGATTCGACATTTTTCTGATATGGGAAACGTAGTTCTTGGTTGTTATAAAAGCACCCAGAGTAGAACAGTGCCAGATCTTAAAGTACTACAATCTTACAATAACCAGGCAGCATTGCGCTAAATAATCCAATGAGTAGCGAGTTTTTAGACCAGTGAAATCCCTCGACTAATGAGAGAGTAGAATGCTGCTGCGTGATGGCGCCCGCGACGAAGTCCAGTAACTCTTCTGGAGATTGGTGTTGAAGTACTTACAGATTTGGAGCGTTTTGGATGTAGGTGAGCCGCCTCATTCGTGCTCTCTGTACCCCATTCCCACATATCGCCCGGACAGCCACTGACTGCGGTCGGTGTCCTCCCAGTGGTAACAGAGACATGCCCGTCCCCGCTGGATATCTCAGTAATACCCCCATGGCCCTCACATCCTCGGTCTCGCTTATGCCGCTTCCCCCGATCAACACCCACCAACCTGGGGTTGTCACATCTCTTCTTTACAGCGGCTCCAAGTTCCGAGGACATCAGAAGAGCAAAGGCAACTCTTACGATGTCGAGGTTGTTTTGCAGGTCAGTTCAATTTATGAAACTTTCAATTGCCAGTCAGTTACCGAAACATTTTGCTGACATGTCAAAACACGTAATGACAGCTTCCAGAAAATCAGGTATAGCCAACTAAAGCAGTGTTGGCAGTGTGTTAGACTAAACTGTTACCATAATATGATTAAGCTGTTTTCGCATGCGTTGTTCCTCACCTGCATTAAGTCAAAATGTGTTCCTTCATTGCATCTAGTAAACACTGAAATTCCTTTACTTAGCAATGATTTCAGGCCTTGTTTTTTCTCTTTCAGCATGTAACCATGGAAGACTCCTACTTATGTGGTTACTTGAAGATCAAAGGGTTGACAGAAGTGAGAATGGTTTATCTGATATTAAAATAGGTTGAATCATACATTTTTTATAGAATGGTTTTGACTCCCTGCCTATAACTAGTCTTGGGTTGCCAAACACTCACTGTAGCCATTCAGAGATTGCAGAACTAGCCTTCTAGCTTGAGAGACTAACTAACTAGTTATTTTTGTTTTTCATTCAATAGGAGTACCCCACTCTGACTACCTTCTTTGCTGGGGAGATTATCAGTATGACGCGTCCGTTTCTAACCAGGAAGTGGGATGCAGATGAGGATGTGGATCGTAAACACTGGGTAAATCAAAGTTGTATTCCAGTGGTCCTCAAACCCTTCCATGTAGGGCCTAGTGTATGCAGGTTTTTCCTTTTACCTTGTACAAGCCTTATGGAGTAGCTCACTAATTCGTTAGTATCTCCCCTCACCTGGTAGTCTAGGTCCTAATTATGCTGTAATTGAAGGGAAAGACCAAAAACCAGCATACACTAGGCCCTCCATGGAAGGGTTTGAGGACCACTGCTGTATTCATTAGTTTAGTGTAGGGCTGATACCACATAAAAATGGCTGCTGCTCTGACCATTCTGCTACATTGATTTTAATTGGAATGGCCATCTATCCAGTCCATTTCTATGGCTGATACACTCATGTGAAAATCTCATTCCAATTAAAGGACTGGGACGCAGATGGCTCAGTAGTTAGGGATTCAGACTTGTAGTCGGAAGGTTGCTGGTTCGATTCCCGACTGTGCCAAATGTTTTTGTCTTTGGGCAAGGGCATCTGTTGGGGTATACTCATTTACGCTGAGTAGTGTAGATAAAGTAATATTTGTTATTGATGCCAGAATATCTGAGCTTAAAGGACAATTCTAAACACATAATTTGGCACTTCTGTCAAGAAATTGTTGTACGTAACTAATTTCCTTCCATGATTTGCTAAGATCACTTGTTGCTGCCTGGTTCTGTAATAATAACTAGCTGAATGTCCATCTAACAAGGGGAACGAAAGAACGGGGAAAAACAGAAGAGAAAAACAGTAATAGCCATGTACGCATCAATAATAAGTAGCCATTAGCTTTAATTGCAAGCTTGCGGATTTGTTTTTCTGGCCACATCATCACAAGTTCTTTTATTGGTAAAATCAATAGTTGCAACAAGATTGATATTGACCTCTAAAAATGTATCTATTTTTCAATGTAATGTGTTACTCTAGAATATGTTGCAGAGTTTTTTTTCCAGCCAGAACTGTGCAGTGTTCCTCCTGGGTGTTGAATGGCGCCAACACTGCAGTAGTTTTCAGAGTAAACACTAGAGCGCGCAATTGGGCTTAGTTCTGTATACTATCCAGAGATAATAAAGACGGACAGATAAGATTTGAAAAGGCCAATATTGTCCTAATATATTTGTAAGCTGATATTTTTCAATAATCTCTAAATAGTATACATATATGATTATAAATTTGTCAGATGTCAGATCTTTAACCAAAACATTAAAAATGTGAAATTGAGTGAACAAATTATAACACTGGTGACGTAATTTTATAATAATAATTAATTCAGCTTTTATATAGCGCTTTTTCAAGGAACCCAAAGCGCCTTACATACCTCATCCACCACCAATGTGTAGCACCCACTTGGGTGATGCATGGCAGCCAGTTTGTGCCAGAACGCTCACCACACATCAGCTATTAGGTGGAGAGGTGAGTAGTTATATCCCAATTAGGAAGGAGGAGGATTGTTAGGTGGCCATGATTGAAGTGAAGCCTGGTTGGGAATTTGGCCACGACACCGGAGGTCAACACCCCTACTCTTGCGATAAGTGCCATGGGATCTTTAATGACCACAAGTCAGGACACCCATTTAATGTCCCATCCGAAAAGACTGCACTCTATGCAGGGCAGATGTCCCCATCACTACCCTGGGGCAGATGTCCCCATCACTACACTGGGGTGTTGGGAATGATCATTAGACCAGAGGGATGAGTGCCCGCTACTGGCCCTCCAACACCACTTCCAGCAGCATTGGTCTCCCATCCAGGGACTAACCAGGCCCAAACCTGCTTAGCTTTAGAAGCGAACTAGCAGTGGAATACAGGGCACTATACTGCTGGACAAAATTTATTCCATGAAGAAAGTTATGAAACACTCAGTGTCCCCTGTAAAAATATGTGAGTGACTCATTACACTAAAATGGTTGTGCTTTTTTTATTCCCAATCAAATTATTAATTTAGTTGTTGAACATTTTAACTCAAATAAATGTTATGCTTTTCATCCATTCTGATGTAGACTTGCTTGCTTTCTTTGGATCATGGTGTTGCAGCGTGACATCGCTAACTTTTATCTTCTAAGTTCTTTGAATAGAATGGATGGTTTGTTCAGAGAGTTATTCAAAGAGGCAGATAAAGCGTACTCAAAACACTCATTTACCACTGCTTGTTTAACTATTGATGTATGGTAAAAATTGTGGAAGCCAAAGTTTCTTTGAATTTTGGTTCTTCTATTTCATCCAAACAATAAGGGACCCAGGTTATCTAAAAAGCTCAACTTTGGACTCATCTGTGCACTGAACCGTGAAAGACTTAACTGGTCTATTTAAAGAAAATGTTACATTTTTGTACAGCACAGTTCATCAAGACTAAACATAGAAGTATTGGCTTGTTGCAAAACATTAATTTTCTAAAATAAATTGCAACAAAATGTTGTGCAATTTTTTAGCCCATGTTTCCTTTGTACGGTAGGTTTTGGATGAAGATCTGAAAGCATTACCGTAATTAAGAAAACATATACACAATTAGAGAATCAGAAAATGACCCAAATTCTTGTTAAAGCCTACAGTTTTATTAATATTCTAATTTTATTGACCATTTATTTGGATCATTGTTTTCTCTGAACTTTTGAGGGGAAAAATGATCACTAAGGTACATGCTGATGTATTATATGCTAATTGTATAATGTCCCTGAAAAGTATCTGCTGCTGAATTAATTATCTTACTGCTGCTGACCTGCTTTGTAGGCTAAATGTAGGCTAAATGTAGACATAATTTAATAGAACGTACTTAATTGGCATACAGTGAAGTTCCACATCTGGGCTTCAGTGGCATGTTTGATTTGCATGGTCTGGTATTCTTAATAGACCATGTGTGAAACCGCCCATGACACAGTTTGCATGTGATATTCTGTTGAATGTCAACTTATCATTTTATTTCCATGGCAACTTGTTTCCTTACTCCCCTTTGAAAGGTATGAATGTACTCAAGCTAGAAGTATCACCACCATACTTCTAAGAATTATAATGTAATTTGTAGGGCTGGGCGATAATCCAATATTTATCGTTATCGAATTTTGGAAAATAATATCGAGAAGCATATCCCATATCGACCTATCGCGATAACAGCTGGTTGTTCTGAAACAAAGAAACATCCAACAAATGAGGAGTATTTCATATTGCTTGTAGTTCAGTTTTACCTGAAACTTCTAAACAGAAATATAACAAGGTCAATAATTTTTTTGTATGTGTTGCTTTTATTTGTTCATACAGCAGAAAATACAATTGATGTATTGCAGTCACAGGAGGTCCTTTATACATTTTAATATATCGTCAAGCATATCGTACCGAAAAAATATCTTTCTTGTATCGTGATATCATTTTTTGGCCATATCGCCCAGCCCTACTAATTTGGCATATTATTGGCTGAGTTTCAGAACATTACTTTAAACTGCCTTCCTGCCACTTCAGGCCATACCAGGGTTATTATAGTTTTGTGTTTTTAAATTTTGTTTTTATTTCTATTAGTACAATACACGTTTATGGAGGACCAAGTCTGACAAAATAAGAAATAAATATATAAATAAATGCTCAAAAAATAAATAAGCATACAATTAATTGCACAATAAATACAGTAAATAAATAAATCTAGGCAGTAATTAAATTATACAATGAGACATTAATGTGTATCTTTTAATTAGCTTCTTTATTTATTCACCTTTGTAATAATTACCTTATTGTCTGTTATAATTTTCAACTTTATTTATGACTTCTTTTTTAATTGTATGTATTTATGTGTATATTATAATATTTTTGTCTGTTTTATTCTTCCTTTGTATTTTTTACCCTATTTATTTCTTCAACGCTATTTATTTCTACCTGTCATATTTACATATCTGTATGCATTTCTGCCTCATTATGCAAATGAGAAGGGGCTGTGTATTAAGGGGAAAACTTCTGCCTATTGATTTACCTTTTCAGTCTCCCGAGTCCTGACATAGCTAACCTTTCGTAGTTCATCCATCGCCGACGACAGGTTAAACTTACTCGATGGCAAAAATTGTAACTTTAAACTAGTGCTGCAATGTAATGTACTGCATTGTTACGCTATTATTATTATTAACACCAGACATCGATAAACCCTTCCCATGTTGTAGCCTAAAAAACATTAATTTTACATACAGCTCCCTCACTTTTCTGGATCACGGGGGAACTTGTAATTTTCTTCCCCGCTTCCCGGTCTTTCATTGCAGCCAAACGCGCCACAGTTGTGCATTTTTTTTCCAGTGATTTCTGTAATTTTTTAAACAATGTATTAAATTTTTTCCACTAATCGCTACGCTATGTCAATGGGAATCAGCTGAATGTTGGGCTCCAACATGGAGTGCACAAAATACGTGACCACCTCGAAACCAATCGCATAACGGGATAGCGCAGAACACTCGATTCCCTAGTTGGCCGTACTCTCTCTCTATATCTGTTTTAAACGTTCCAACGTCGCCCCCTGGCAACCGTTTCGTTCCATAAGCCATAAAGTGTAAAAGAAAAGAGAAGCTACCATTAAAATACTTGCATTACATTGGCTTAAAAATATATTATTTTCATGTAATTATAAATTCCACTAATAATAAATAGATCCCTAAATTCGATGTGCCGTCAAGAGAATTGTAAATAGCTCATCACCTTTATTAATTGTTCTGAGTTACAAAGTCAAATAATGCGTGTGTTTGCTGTGGTGCACTACGGTATGAAAAATACATGGAATTAGCTGCTTTAACCAACTTTAGTTAGACAAAACAACTAACATTGTCCTAACTTGAGAAAGATAACAGAAAAAATATTCACAATTTAGCATGAGGAAGGGGAGTGAAGCGTCAGTCTTAACAAGCATTAATGTTCAATACTGTAGTGATGGAAAACAATGTTTTGGGATGGATCGCACAGCTGAAAGTGACTGATTAAGATTCGTTTGTAAATTAGTTAGTACCATTTTAACAAACAACACGTTGGCTATTTCCAGGCATTTGATTGATAATCCATGTAGTTCGCTGCTAACGTAAATAATGTGCCCTGTATCATCGATTGAACAAAACGGTCTTTCTCCAAAGAAATTACAGCTAAATCTTAATGCCATTAGAGAGTCAGAAAAACAATACATTTTAAATAATTTATATAAATCAGCATCTTGCGCCCTGGCTGTGCCTGCTGGCTACTATGCGTAGCTCATTGAGAGCTTACGCCCGGCTGGTGCAACAGGTATAAATATAAAGTCAGACGTAAAGGGCATTTTAGGTCGGAGGTACAGTAGGACCTATATATCCAGCTGGTGCAACCGGCCCCTGAGCACTACTGTTTACCCTCCCCATGCCTCGCAGTCGCACCAAGAAGAGCAACATTGAAAAGGGTCTGAACTGAAACAGTGTTACGCAGCGTAGCGTTCCAGACATTATGTATTCAAATACACCGGTATCGCGGTATATAAAAATTCATATCATAACAAAAATAAACACCGTATTCGGTGTGAACCGGTATACCGCCCAGCACTAAATTGTATGCTTATTTATTTTTTGAGCATTTATTTATTTATATATTTATTTCTTATTTTGTCAGACTTGGTCGTCCATACACGTTAATAGATACACATCTATAAATATCTACTTAGAGAATGCAACATAACTTCTGTGTATTTGCCTTATAACACAAAATATGCAGTCTTATTGGTTTCATTTAACTAATTAATTAATTGTACAAATGTACTTAATCCAGATGCCTTTTATCTGATGTAATGTGTGTGAAAGAAAACAATGGATGCTATTTACAATATAAACTCTTGAAACTAAATTACGATTATTTAAGTCTTTTTAGTGATCTGCGGACACATTCTTTAACTAGCTCAAATTTTGCAGGTAGGCGTCACATGATTGGAAAGGTAGTCAGATGACATGTAATTGGAGGATGCTTACATGTAAAATTAAATAATTTATCATAGTTTTGTGGTGTAGGTCTACGTATTTTATAATGTTCACGTCAAATAATAGTAATTTAAAGATGTGGTTGCATTAGATCTGGACAGGAAGGATAACTGAGAGTTGGAAGGGGTGTGTCGCGATTGTCTTCTCAGACCGCGACACAGGTTCATGGATCTGAGTGTCGCTATTTTGGTTTTATATCACATGTCGTTACAGCCCTAATTCATTACTAAAAAAAGATGTTGCGGTCTTGCCGACTCGACACGGCAAAAGTCTGATATATCCAATTGCGCCGAGAGGCATTTGTGCGGTGTCCGTTGGGGACACCCCCTTTGAAAATGGGCTGTGAATAAACCTTGCCCAGAGTCACTCTCAATCAGAACTGAGAAGGGTCTGGTGTTAACCAGGCTACATGTTTTCTACAATGTGGTTAAAGTGGGGCTAGGCCACCTTTTGAATCATGTAACATTAAGACCAAATACTTAAATCTTTATTACATGACACATTAAGTGAATGGAGCAAATGTATTATGTCCTGTAGGCTACTAGAGAAATAGGCAAATGCATAGAGTAAGGAAGGGAGGTAGACATCTACAAAAAATTATCAGAGGGAGCTGTAATATTTACACAATATGGAAGTTGTTTGTTAATTCTGCTAATTTAATGTTTTGTTGGAAACCTGGGGGACATAATGAGATCTGATCTCCAAATTTCAAAGATATAATAACCCACTTGGACAGCACATCCTACTGTATGTAGGCTAAATAACGTATGTGTATAATGTATAGTTTAGCAGGGTTCACTGAAAAGGGGCGGGTAAATAAAGTTACTGGATACTGTTTGTTTATTTATTTACCTGGGACAGTGCACATCAATCAACAATCTTACAGTTCTGTACAGACTGTAAATGAGCCAGATTATAGCATAGATACTAATTTCCATTTGTAGTCCCAAACCTAACCTGCATGTTTTTTTTTTAATGGTGGGGGAAACCGGAGCACCCGGAGGAAACCCACGCAGACATGGGGAGAACATGCAAACTCCACACAGAAAGGCCTGGGATGATCGGGGTTCGAACTTAGAACCTTCGCTGTGAGGCCACAGTGCTAACCACTAGGCCACCATGGTTGAATCAGGATTCATAGATTCATTCTTAGAAAATGCTGGTACAGCAATAAAAATAATCTCAAGCAACCCCTGTTGATGGTTATGGCAGAAAAACGTTAATGATTTATTGGCGACAAAAAAAATTATCCATTAAGGATTTTAAATCTCATACATTAAAGAGTTAGTATTGACAGCATTAGTGTTATCATAAACTTCACCAAAACTCATTGTCAGCAGCCAATATATGGGATCATAAGCCTGCCTGGAGGTATTCAGCAGGTGTCGTAAGAACCTCAGGAAATCAGGAATTGCCATGGCCTGTAAGCTATAGCTGCTTGTTGCGATCTTTTCTCACACATCGTAATACATTCCATGTAACATTTAGACTTAGTATTTTTGAAACCATTATGATACTTTAAACCTCTAGTTTCTGTTGTTGTTCATCAAACAAAAATCGCCTTCACAACTGTTGGTTATGGAGCACAAACATTATGGATGGATAAATGAATTTTTTTGTGAATTATTTTGTAACTTAATTTTGCTGAAGTTAAACAAACAAGCGAAAACTGAACCTGTTGCTGTTGTTGACCATTTTATTTTAGTTTGTTTTGTATCCAACGTTTCTAGTTCATTAGTTTTAGTTTTTCACAAATTATTTTACTTCAGTTTAAGAAAATGTTTTTTCATTGATAGTTTCACTGTTTTTATTTTGAGGATGTTTGTTCGAATAGCCTATAGTGTATAAATACATGCCCATACTCTGACCTTTGGTCTGAGTTTTTACTAAAAGAGTGCCACCAGTTGGTCGTCACTGATTTTGTGATTTATAGGCATTGGTAGTTTTGTATCCGAGTTGTCTAACTCCTCAACCCAGAACCTAAACAAGGTTTTTATGCAACAAAAGCAAACTTGTGGGGAGGAGTAGTCTTTAAAATGTATTTTATGAGTACAACAGTAGTAAGCAGAGTATGAGACGGGTATGTAGAGGGAAAGAGGAATGGCACAGACAGTTTCCTGAGCCGGTGCTCGAACCCCCAATGCCAGTAGATATTTATGCTCAGAGTCTGTAGCTTAAGACCGCTACACCCCACTGTGGCACAGCGCTTTTGTAGTGGTGGTGGTGGTGGTGGTGGTGGTGGTGGTGCACAAGTGAAAGTCAAATATAGATAAAGATTATAATTTAAGCAAATTTATAATTTTCAAGCAAATTTTTACATGTTCTGTTTGGACTCTAGGGCAAATTTCAGGCCTTCTACCAGTATGCAAAGACGTTCAATTCAGATGAGTTTGACTATGAAGAGCTGAAGAACTCGGACTACATCTTCATGAGGTGGAAGGTAAACGTCAAATACCACCATTTCTCACCTTTTCTTCAGGAAATCCTGAATAATGCACATGTGGACATGTTCTATCGTACTGCTGGTCCGTAACTGTTCTAATGCTCTGCTGGTTTCTTGTCATCCTCAGGAGCAGTTCCTGGTTCCCGATCACACCATCAAAGACATCAGTGGTGCTTCCTTTGCTGGTTTCTACTACATTTGCTTCCAGAAATCCACTGCCACCATAGAGGGCTACTACTACCATAGAAGCTCAGAATGGTAGCAAGGGATTTAATACTTCCTGAATTACTAATTAATATGTTATGACTGGTGCAGATGTACTGTAGCCAGGCCTTGACCCATTTACAATGTCTTCCTGTTATCAATCAACCAATGCATGTGGTCTTATTTGAATGTCTGCTAACTATCTGTGTGTTTCCACACAGGTACCAGTCTCTGAACCTCACACATGTCCCAGAACACAGTGCCGCAATCTATGAGTTCCGGTGACCCAGGCATTGGGGCTCTGTAGGCACAAAGTGACATTAAAGCAGAGCACGAGGCCCACAGAAGCTACACAGACTGAGGACAGGTCGGGTACATGGAAACTGTTGCTACGGCTACCATAACGATCTGCTGGAAGAAGGATTTATTGATGGATAGAAGAAAGTGGTTTAGTTTGTGCAGAGAATCATGGATGAAGGGATGGATGTACAGACAGACTAAGGGAAACTGCTCTGACCGAGGGCAGCAATGCGCTTCAATCATCATGGGATGGGGCAGATATCTGCTGTGGTGTAATGCTTTCTTATTTTTTTTAATCGTTTGGTTTTAAAAGCTTGTTTTGTTTTCCTCCGCTGCTGCTTTGTATCGTTGGACATTTTACAAAATAAAGACGGGGATTCGTTCTTACTCTGAGGACATGTCTGCTTTTGCCTTGATCCAATTTAAGGCTGAGCTCAACAGATATTTGAGTTGGACGAGGATTCTTCCAGGAGTCTACTTTATAACAAGCTGGAAAAAGATCTTTTTTTGTTTGAAAAGATCTGCAGGATAGACATCTTTTTGATTGGAGCTTTTAATATTAGCTCATTAAATGACAGTATAAATGTTTTGTTTTAAAGCTAGGCTGACTTGTTTCTGCACAGAAACTACTCGTTTTACCTCTTTAACTACTCATTTTAAATCCTCAATGACTTTCTGAACTGGGGTTTTCTGTGGGTCTGACTAACTAGGTGACATTTAGTAATTGCTTGTTGTCATTTGCACACCATTTTGTTTTTAACTCAAGTGAGGCACTGCTAACCCAGTGTACATGCATTACCTAACATAACCCAGTGTACATGCATTACCTAACATAACACAGGTCATGATAAAACCCAATGCAGTCAGCAGAACTTTGTTACACTTATTAAAACTAAACACATCTTGTATCCTTTTGCCACTCAAACCTTCTGTTACCCACCATTATCATTGCTCCTATTCATTAACTATGCAACACTGTTATGCAACAGTAGCACCCTTGACTTCAACTCTAAACCTCTAGTTTTCCAAAACCAGATTTGATCATAATAGTATTATAAATCTATATCTGTATTACAATAAATGTATTTGTTTAAAATAAATCAATTTTACTTTAGCCCTGTCCATGCAATGGTGCCATCTTTTACAACTCAAAATGTATTATATCGCTATATAAGTATGGATGGAAAGCAGATTGATTGATGAGGCTAATTGGTTGTGAAAAATTGAGTAAATAATATCAAAACACTCATTTTGTATTTTTTCATGTCTGGTTTATTAACTGTACTGCATTGATAAATCAAGTAATGAATCAGGCTCTTTGTTTCTTCATACAAACACACTCATTGAATGTTTACTAAATAAATACTATTCTAGTTGGATATGTATTCTGAACCACATGTATTATCTGTAAATTGCTCTTGATAAAATAATCTGCTATAATAAAGGACCAACATTTAAATGTAATGTAGGTCCTATTGGTGGATTCAAAGGGTACGGATGGGTAGGTATTGGACGCGTGTACCTTATCACATCACTCTACAAATTCAGTTGTGGTTGTGAAGATGATGCATGTTAAACTTCCCACGCATTTATTATGTTAAAAAGCAATGTGCAGGTTGGACACCTCAATATAGCATAGTGTACATTAATGATAATAAATAACTAGAATGGAGAAATAACTAACATGCATGCTCTCTACATTGGGACCTTTCAGCAGGAGATCAGGGACAGGTCTGGTATATCACAGCCAACAATAGTCGAAGTATGCCAGCAGTTTTGGCGGCTATAAAGTCCTGTTCTGGTATATTCAAACTATGATTAAAAGACAATTTTATGAGATTGCTCGGTTTCCAGTTGGGGTGAATCGGGTGATTGATTGTACTGCGTCTGTAGCCACCATCAATGAATGATTACGCATTTATCAATCGCAAAAACTAATTCAATCAACGTTCAGATCGTGTGATGCCAGGATGTTTGTTCTGAATATGGTAGCCAAGTGGCCGGGTGGGACGCGTGAGTCTTGTTTTTTTTAAACTGCAGCGTTGGAACAAGGCTACAGGAGGGCACACTGCATGGCTGGAGTCATCTCCTCGGTGAGTTACGCCCTCGTACAATTATTATAATAGTTCTACATAGTTCTTTGGTAAAACGGTTTTATGTGATTCCTCTTGGTGAAAAGTTTATCCCCTGACTGAGTACCTAACACCGCTTGCAAATCCCCAAACAAGCAGGACACAATGGAGTGATGTATAGGTTTGCTCAATGGCAGGTGGCTCTGTCTTGGGTAAGCGGGGTGGGGGGGACTATACACCCCAGAGCAGGCCTGCAACATAATTATGGCATGCGGGGTTCTCCACGATATTGCGCTGGAAAACAGTGCCATTCAATGAAGATCAGTGGCCACAACTGCCACCATTGGGGGCTCTATGAAGGAGACAGGATCTTATTCTGCGCTTTTAATATAGTAAGTGCTATTTTGGGTAAAAAAATACAATGTGGAATGTTCAGTGAAAATAATTTATTTAAAATGCACTTCAGGTTCTCATTAATGCTTTCAATGACAGTAGCTGTAACCTCAACACCACATTTTACTTGCCTGATTTTAAGCTTCCAAATAAAACCAAGCGGTTGGCCTGCACCTGAGCATCTCTTTATCTCAGAGAAATTCCTTTTCTTTGCCGGAAGGGCGAGGCCTCTAATCCGTGCATATATGTGGGCATGATATTTAAATTCCGATTGATTTCAACCGTCTGATTTATCAACACCCGTTCATTCGTACGCTGGAATTGGGAGTGACACAAATGTTTTGTAAATCCCACGTGAGTCTCGTCATAAGATTATTTATGCGCTCAGATCTACACTGGTTTCTATGCACGTTTGATAAATGAGGGCCACTGTGTGCAAATGTTAGGGAACCATGTCACATGGAACTTTAGTGATGGGCGATTCATGAACGATTCATGTTCTTTTTGAATGAATCTTTTGAAAGACCGGTTTGTACGATTCATACTGGATTGTTTGTTCCATTCTGTTTTGCACAGGATGCATGACTTTATGATCCAGTTCTACTCTGGGGGATTATTTAAGAGGGTATGCCAGCACCTCGAAATTGAAGCTCCTATGTGGAGATTCTGAGTCTAACAAGGCACCACCTTGCATTAGCCTTCCATTGACTCCCATTAATTTTAGGGTCACTTTGACAGCAAGTAAATTGACATCTGAAGCGTTTAAACACTATTTGTCCATTGTTTATTTCTAAAGAAACATGACAATGTATAAAAGGCTCCATTACCTTGTATCTCACAGTATGGCTTCGTAGCAGCTGTTTTTGTAAAAATAGGCTAAGATTGTGTCATATACATGCAACTTTCTGTTGTACAGTAGAGAAATTACTGTATAGTCCAGGAGAAGTTTGCAGGCAATCAAGGGGATGTGGAGACACAGTCAAGGGAAAAGCCCATAGAGAGTCCATGAAAAGCAGCTCATGGACAACTCTTACTCAAACTCTCCATCTCTGCAAGAGGCAAGATTTGGAATGATTCAGTTTTCACTTGACAGAGTAACCAGAAGACTTACAACTTTCAGACAGATTGCTCATGTCACATCTACCTAGTCAATCTCAGTTTGAGGCTGCGTAGCAGCTGCACAGTACGCTCAGCTACCACCTGAAAAGTGCCTCTAATTGACTTCACTTGGTCTCTGTCAAAGTCAATCAATGGCATCGCTTAATTGGTCCATTTTATATACTGTCCATTAGGGCTGGGCGATAAAACGATAACGATATGTCTCGCGATAGACACGTAATCAATATCAATATAAAATGCGTTCGATAAAACGTTCGATAATTTCCTTTGCTTCGTCGGAAAAATACAGCGGTTGCGAAGCAATTTCGGTTGCATAAACAAAGGCACTCTCTCTCTGGTAACCTAGCAACGTAGCGAGTGACACGC